>CAUYLG010053821.1:0-26992 GCA_963573385.1 Cacajao melanocephalus | reverse complement strand
GGGAATCTCCTAGTCTGTGGGCAACAAAAATTCGTCTGAAAGTGCGGCGTCCACTCGCTCTCTGCGCTTTCACTGGGAGCTACAATCCTGAGCTGTTATTAATCGGCCATCTTGGATCTCTCTCTCTTCGTACTTTAATTTTTATTGGTCATTGTTAAACTGCTAAGACCTCATACAGTGTCTGGCACATAGTGGGTAATATATGTATTTTTTTTAAATGATATCTGGATGCATAAATCAGATGTTTCTCTTCCTTTCCCCTGGATATTTCTTTCCCTGGCTCTTATAGGCAATCTTCTGGCTATCCAACCTGTGCCCCATCAGAAACCTCTTGCTTGCCTCAGGTAATATAATTTTCCAGTACTAAGGGGAATGTCACATTTGCCTAGTGGTTGGACCATCTGAAAGGACTAATTTATTTTGCAGAATCTCATGAAATCTGGATGAATTTGATGTGAAATAATGGCTTATATAATTATTTGAAAAATCAGATACCATTACATACAGTAGTAGCAGTAGTTTAAGAATAATTTATAACAGAAAGGAAACTTAAGTCTGTGAAAATTCTGTCCAGTGACTTATTAGGAGTTTTAGTAAGTATTTGAAGAAAGGGTGAATTATTCTATTACAGTTTTAGAACTTAGATCATCTTTTTGGGGTAATAATTAACTTTATTGTCAGTCATAATCATCAGCTTCCAATGAGCAGCAGTTATTGCTCCCAAGTTTTGCAGGTGGTGGCCGCGGGGGTCCTTCACAGGTGGTTAATGCTGTCTTTAAGAGTGCACATTCTTGGCCGGGCACGGTGGCACAAGCCTGTATTCCCAGCCCTTTGGGACTATGAGGGGGTCAGATCATGAGGTCAAAAGGCCGAGGTCATCCCGGCCAACATGGTGAAATCCGGTCTATACTAAAAATACAAAAATTAGCTGGGCGTGGTGGGGCGTGCCTGTAATCCCAGCTACTCGGGAGGCTGAGGCAGGAGAATCACTTGAACCTGGGAGGCGGAGGTTGCAGTGAGCCGAGATTGCGCCACTGCACTCCAGCCTGGCAACAGAGCAAGACTCCATCTCAAAAAACAGACAAACAAACAAAAAAACAAAAAAACAAACAGGAGTGCACATTCTTTTCTGTTTAATGCCTCTTAGACAATTTTGAGCTTGGTAATATAAGAATTATTGTCAAAGGCATTAGAGCCCGAAGGAGTCAGGAGGATTTTTTTTCCCTAATGATAAACTTTTTGAACTATTATCCAGTTAATTTGAAATACTTCAAGAAATGATTCACTTACGATTCCCTTGTATGAATATTCTATAATGTCTAACAGAAGTGTCAAGGAAAATTTTTTTCCTATGATGTAAAGCTTAAGCTATTTTTTTCCCTTAATTTCACCCCATTAGTCTTACTTTCATCTTATTCGTGTTAAATATTTGCTCTCCATTTTCAGCTCATTTCTGGAATTAGTGACCCGGATTAAGTTCTTCTGTCTCTCTTTTGGCTTGGCTGCTTCCTTTTCTGTTTCTCTTCTTGGGGCTTTCTTGGGTTTAACTTCATATTTTGGGAGTTAAAGTGCTCATTCCTGAGTCCAGCAACCTATCTCGAGGCAGGGATGGATCAAAGCCTGCTTCATTTCAGATGCAGCCAAGATTTGCTGGACTTACAGTCATGGGTAGGCATCGTGCCTGCTGCTTTTTGCACACATTGTCTCATTTCATTGCCCTAAAGGCAGTCCTGTGAGGTGGGTATGATTTTTCTCATTTTAGAGGTAAAAAAATTGGATCAGATGGGAAACCCGAGTTTGAATCACAGATCTGTCTTATTGACTCCGAATTCTGCCCTATCACAGAGCAGTAAGCCAAAGAAGTTCTTTTTGGCTGCCATTTCACATTGTAAGCTAAGATTGAATTGACTTTTTGACTCTATCTCCTGGGTCACTTTTAGAGATGGTGCCTTGGAAGAAGAAGCCTTTTAGTAGATTACATCATAAAAATTACTTTTTCCCAAATAATTCATGGAAGCAAAAATTAGAATATAAATTACAAAATATTCATAAGTAAACAATAAAAACATTTGATATTATAAAGAAAAATTTTCCCCATCAGCTTCTTCCTGAATACCACTCCCCATACATTCTGGTTTCAACTATGGCTTTTCTATGTTGCATTTTAGGTTATTCATTTGTGTCTAGATATCTTCCCTCTGTGAGCTTCCTTTGATAATTTAGTGATCTTTATCAGTGTTTTTGATGCCTTGTATATTACCATTTGTGAATTTCATTAACAAGCTATTTTCTCTCTCTTTTAGACCATTAATGAAGATGCTAAATGAAACTCAATCCATCAATCGCTATGCCACCCTGCTGGAAAACTAGGTACTCAGAGGTTTATGATTATTCCTTGTTCGTGACTCTTGAGCCAGTTCCCAAATCAACTGAGAGTACTTATAGCCAAGCCAATTTCAATTAATCTGCCAGGAGAATTTCATGAGCAAAAGCAGCACCTGCTTCTCTAAAACTAAGATGGATCACTTGCATTCACTTAACCTACTAAAATTAAAGTTGTGTCCAAGTAGCAATTATGAGACATTACTCTAGTGATAGTCAATCTTTTTTGAATTTCTGTTTACCTCATATTTTCTGTAACAAAGACTTGTTTCTTAAATATGTCTAATGTTCAGTTCTACATTTGAAAATCAGTATGATTATATATGTTCTTTATCTTCATAATTTAAAAGGGGATTGTTTTAGTTTTATTTGTTTCTTTCTCTACCACAGCTAATATTTTCCTGCCACAGTTTATACTGGAAAAAATTCCTTTGATCAGCATTGTATAATAAAAAACAGGCAGGATTAGGAGTTAGTAGATTTAAGTTTCAAATTTCTGCTCCCCTGCTTTCTAGCTATCTGAATTTGGAGATAAATAACTTCTCTGTGTCTATAAAAAAAACTTCAAAATAATGTCTATAGCATAAGAAAATCTGTAAAAATAATAAAAACCAGAGGAACAGTAATTCCTACCTTTTTCATTTTCAGAATGAAGATGAAGATTAGCATTGATGGGATGTAGTAAGTAGTCAACAAAAAGGAACCATTATTGAATTGAGTTTTTCTTCATTTGCAATGACTTCTGACCTACTTATATATTCATAAAATTATGTTCCATGAATTAATTTAAAAAATAGTCAAAAGTCCAATAAAAACCAGGAGAGTCTAATATGAAACAAATCAACTTCACTAAGAAATTAATGAATTTTAAATTAAATTAAATTTTATTTTTTGAGACAGAGTCTCATTGTGTTATCTAGGCTTGAGTGCGGTGGCTGATCTTGGTTCACTGCAAACTCTGCCTCCTGGGTTCAAGCGATTCTTGTGCCTCAGCCCCCCAGTAGCTGGGACTACAGGGAGAGGCCATCATGCCCAGCTAATTTTTTTTTTGAATTTATTTATTTATTATTTTAGTAGAGACGTCATGTTGGCCAGGCTGGTTCTGAACTCCCAACCTCAGGTAATCTACCTGCTGCAGTCTCCCAAAGTGCTGGGATTATAGGTGTGAGTGACTGTGCCTGGCTGGAATGTTATTTTATTTTATTTTTAATTTCAACTTTTATTTTAGGTTCAGGGGATAGATATGCAGGTCTGTTATACTGGTTTGTTGCGTGATGGTGAGGTTTGTGGTAAGATTGATCCCATTACCCAGGTAGTGAGCATAGTACCAATACATAGTTTTTCGGGCTCTGTCCCTCTCCCCTTTCTGCCCCCTTTTGGAGTCTCCAGTGTCAATTGCTCTTGTCTTTGTGTCCACATGTATCCAATGTTTAGCTCTCATTTATAAATGAGAGGACATGTGGTATTTGGTTTTCTTTTCCTGCATTAATTTGCTGAGGACAATGGCCTCCAGCTGCATCCATGTTGCTGCAAAGGACAAGGTTCTTTTTTTATGGCTGCATAGTATTTCATGATGTATATGTACCACATTTTCTTTATTTAATTCACCATTGATGGGCACCTAGGTTAATTCTGTCTTTGCTATTGTGAATAGTCTGCAACAAACATATGAGTGCATGTGTCTTTTTGGTAGAACCATTTATTTTCCTTTGGCTATATGCCCAAGTAATAGGATTGCTGGGTTGAGTGATAGTTCTGTTCTAAGTTCCTCGAAGAATTGCCACATGCTTTGCTTCCACAGTGGCTGAATTAATTTACATTCTCACCAACAGTGTATAAGTGCTCCCTTTTCTCCACAGCCTCATTAGCATCTACTATTTTTTCACTTTTTAATAATAGTCATTCTGATGGTGTAGGATGGTATCTCATTGTGGTTTTGATTTGCATTTCTCTGATGCTTAGTGATGTGGAGGAATTTTTCATGTTTTTTGGCCACTCGTACCCCCTCTTTTGAGAAGTGTACGTTCATATCATTTGCTCACTGGGGTTGTTTTTTGCTTGTTGATTTGTTTATGCTCCTTATAGATTCTGGATATTAGACCTTTGTTGGTTGGATAGTTTGTGAATATTTTCTCATTCTGAAGGGTATCTGTTTACTCTGTTGATCAGTTTTGTTTTGTATTGTCTTTTTTTTTTTTTTTTTTTTGCTGTGAAGAAGCTTTTTAGTTTAATTAGGTCCCAACTTGTCAGTGTTTGTTTTTGTCATGATTGCTTTTGAGGTCTTAGCCATAAATTCCTTGCCAAGGCTAATTTCTAGAATGGCATTTCCTAGGTTTTATTCTAGAACTTCGTAGTTTGAAGTCTTAGATTTAAATCTTTGATCCATTCTGAGTTAATTTTTGTATATGGTGAATGGGAGGGGGCCGGTTTCATTATTCTGCATATGACTAACCAGTTATCCCAGCAGCATCTATTGAATAGGGAATCTTTCCCCAATTGCTTAGGACATTAATGAATTTTAAAACCAATGAGATTCTATTTTTTTTGGTCTTTTTTAAAAATTATATTTTAAGTTCTGGGGTACATGTGCAGTTCGTGCAGGATTGTTACATAGGTATACATGTGCCATGGTGGTTTGCTGCGTCCATCCCCCTGTCACCTACATTAGGTATTTCTCCTAATGTTAGCCCTCCTCAATCCCCCCACCCCCTCCTATCCCTTCCCTAGCCCCTACCCCCTAACAGGCCCCTGTGTGTGATGTTCTCCTACTGTGTCTATGTGTTCTTATTGCTCAACACCCATTTATGAGTGAGAACATGCGGTGTTTGTTTTTTTGTTCTTGTGTCAGTTTGTTGAGAATGATGGTTTCCAGCTTCATCCATGTCCCTGCAAAGGACATGACCTCATCCTTTTTTATGGCTGCATAGTATTCCATGGTGTATATGAGCCACATTTTCTTTATCCAGTCTATCATTGATGGGCATTTGAGTTGGTTCCAAGTCTTTGCTCATCATCACTGGTCATTAGAGAAATGCAAATAAAAACCACATTGAGATTCTATTTTATGTCCACCAGACTTACAAAAATTTCATTCGTCAGGACTGAATATTATCAAAGTTGGCAAAGATATATGAAAACAAGAACTCACGCACTGTGGGAATGCCAAGAACCTCCACTTTTCTAGGTGTTTTAAACCGTTTTCTGGAGTTGAATAGCAACATAGCTTTATGATCTTCAATATCCTCAGAGAATCTCAGATGTGTGCAGAGAAGTTCATTGTGCAACAATGTTGATTGCAGTACTGATTGTTGCTGAAAAGGAGTAAAAGAAAATAACTAATTGGAATGCATAAGTGGACATGCAAACAAAGGCGTGCTTATTAAATGGCTTCTATTATTAGTTAGGAATTAATTAGATTACAAGTGAAAGAGAAAACCAATGACTGTACCTTAAACAAAATGCGAATTCTGCTTTTCTCATTTAATATGAAGTCCAGAGGCAGGGATGCTTGTTAGGAGAGCTTTACAAAGTCATCAACAGCCCCAGGTTCTTTACATCTCACTCTCTCCTATCTTTCAGGCAGCTCTTTCTCTTAAAGGTTGCAAAATGGCTGCACTGCTACCGTGAATTACATCCACATTCTAGGCAGGAAATAGTAAAGAAGAAAGAAATGAGGAGGAGGAAGCTGAGCAATCAGAACTCTCCTGAGCAAACCCAAGCTGACTTTGCTTACATCTCATAAGCTTGGACTGTGGTACAGAGCTAAATCTAGCTGCAAGAAGCTTGGAAAGTATTGTCTAATTTTTCAGGACACATGATTGCATTGAAAACTATTGTTTCTCTTAGTAAAAAAAAAAAAAAAAGCGAGGGATACTATTGGGCAGGCAGCCGGCAATGTCTGTCCCCTCTATTTAGAAGTTGAAAAAAATAAACTTTCCCCATGTTCACAACATAGATACATCTTGCAACTATAATTTGGGTGAAAAATCTAAGTAACAGAACAATATCCTAGTATGACACAATTTATATGGTTTTTAAAAAGCCACACACAAAATGAGAATATCTGTTATTTATGAATACCTATGTATGTATTTGTAAAGGAAAAGCATGTTTGGGAAAGCTATATACCTTGGGAGAGAATGAGAGGGGAAAAAATTAGAGCTGGCTACAGAGAGAGTTTCAATTGTTTCTTTAATATGTGATTGCTAAGAAAAAGTTCTAAGAGCAAATAAAAGAGAAATCATTATGAACTTATTTTATGAAATTATAGATAGGCACACTTCCAGGTGTCTAGTTATAATGGTTTTCTGTTTTCAGGATCTTTTCTGTTCCAAACTTCCTAAATATAAAAGAATGGACCCTGAGGTGACAATCTAATTAAATTGATATAATCATTTTCTAAGAATGAAATCAGTCATTTAAAACCCATAATAAATATTTTGAAGAGAAAAATAAGAAAACATAAATAGGGATTTGCTTTTGGCAATCTATTATATATTTAATTTTGAGTAAAAATGAAATAGTCAGTTCCTTATGTTATCCAATGCCCCCTGAACTCTGAAATTCTTGTAGAGGAAATTACAAAGATGAAAAGTAAATGCTATTTGATACAAGAAGACAATTGGATTTTTTTTACATAGTATGTATTGTGCTATAAAACTGTTATGAAAATGCATTGTTATTCAGAAATGATAAAGTTTGTAAAAAATTTTTTCCCATTCTTAGATCAAGCTAAAGCTAAAAGGATTCATTGGCAACAATAATGGGATAAGACGGGCTAGTGTCACTGATAAAAACATTTATTTATGCTGAGAATTACCCTTATAATTTTCACCATTTGTTTATACATTTATTCAATAAACTTTTATTAAACACCTTTTATATATGAGGTATTTGCCATGTATGGGGAGTTCAGATATTACACAATTATTACTCTGGTACTTAAGGAGGCAGTGAAGAACACAGACAAGTAAAGAAAAATACAATAGAAGAGGGCTTATGACTGCCTTTTTCTTTTTAAATTTAACAGAGTTTAATGGAGTAAAGAACTATTCATGAATTGGGCAGCCTCCATGCAGGATAGGTTCAGAGAGGCTCCAGTGTAGCCACTTGGTGGAAGATTTATGGACAGAAAAAGGAAAGTGATGTAGAGAAAGCAGACGTGAGGCACAGAAACAGCCAGATTGACAACAGCTTGGCGTTTGTCTTATTTAAACATGGTTTGAACAGTTGCCTGCCTTTGATTCTGACTTTGAGATGGGAAGATGGAAAGGCTCCATTCACTTAATGGCTGGATTAGTCCAGATACCAACAGGAAATAGATGGTACACTCAAAGCAAGATAATGTGAGGTCGGTCGAATAAAGGACCGTTCACAAAGGGTAGCCAAGGAATAAAGAAATCACAAGGCATAACGCATAACCACAGGGCGGGAGGTAGTACCAGCCATAGGCTCAGTGTGAAGAGTGGGAAGGAATGTTCAATGTTCTCCCTCCTCAGACCTGCTGCCAAAGCTCTTCGTTGGCTGAACACAACTGGAAGTCAAAAGGCTCGACCCCTTATTGGTGTTGTGCATGTAGGTGACCCTCTTGAGAAGGAGAAGAGGATGGAGAAGGGTGGGGGATGGATGTGGACACAAACACAATATCCTGCAGTATGGTTTTAGCTGGAGCTTGAAAAGAAGCAGCTCACTGAGAAAGCTTTGCAGGGGTGTGAGGTGGGGTGAGAAGGGGTGGGAGGTCTGGCAGTCTCGGTCAGGAAAGTACACAAAGAGTGGAAGAGGAACTTGTTTCTGGGTTTAATGTGTTTGGAATCTATTTCACTTTAAGTCATGGCACTGTAGAATATTGCATATATATTGCAGCTCTCTCTGGCCCTCTCTCTGTTTCTCTTCTTCTCTCTCTCCTTCTGATGTCAGGGGGAAATGTGCCTTAAACTCAGCCTTGGCATGAAAATGTAACATTTTGTGTGTGCGCCTGTCCACATGCCATTGACCTCTTTGGCAGCCTGAAGGAAACTATGGATTGTTTCCCCAAATAATCTTTAAAAATATCAAAAATTTAATACTTAAGATTACAGAGGGCACATTTATGTTGACATATTGTTATGATAAATCTAAAAATTGTTATGCAGTAAAATGAGCGTCTTTGTTAATGCACTAAATAGCATGTTCTTGTGTGGGTGTATTAACTATCATAGTTTCAATGTAATGATGTAGTGATAGAAAGTATGTCGAGATAACAATTGTATTGTTAAATAGCAATATCTGTGGTTTTTACTAATGACATAGTGCCAATTGAAGGAAATGTTAAAATTCACTTAGCAGTTAATGAAATGTCATTTTTCCCATCCAAGTCTGTAACCATTGGAGGTCTGTGGACCCCACATTGAAAACAGGTGTTTTAAAGTATATTTACCATGTCTTTAAACAAGTCACACAAATTACACAATTATTAAATTCACCAAATAAGGTGAATGCATATTTTATGCCAAATGTCATGCTAAGGAGATACATGGTGAAGGATTTTTTCTTTTTTTTTTGAGTCTCACTCTGTCGCCCAGGCTGGAGTGCAGTGGTATGATCATAGATAACTGCAGCCTCAACTTTCTGGGCTCAAGTAATCCTCCCACCTCAGAGTCCTGAGTAACTGGGAAAACAGATGAGTTGCATCATGCCTAGCTAATTTTAAAGATTGTTTTGTAGAGATGGAATCTTGCTGTGTTGCCAAGGCTGGTCTTGAATTCCTGGGCTCAAGCTATCTTCCTATCTTGGCCTCCCAAAGAGTTGGGATTATAGGTTTGAGCCACCACACTTAGCTAGGAAAAATTTTAAACACTTAAAAATTCTGTGGAAAAATACGATTATTTCCAAATGGCTCGTCACAAAATACTAGAATGCAATAACTAAAGATTTCATCTACTATTTCCCGGAGACAATTCATAACACACAGTGATACTCATGGAATAATGTACTAAGTTTAATGCAATAAACAAACCTACGATTACTAAATCCCTTTTTGAAAAAAATTTAAGTTCAGGGGTACATGTGCAGGTTATGCAGGTTTGTTGCATAGGTAAACTTGTGTCATGGGTTTTTAAATACAGATTATTTCATTACTCAGGTATTAAGCCTAGTACCCATTAGTTATTTTTCCTGATCCTCTCCCTCCTCCCATCCCCCACCTTCCAGGAGGCCCCAGTGTATTGTTCTCCTCTATGTATCCATGTGTTCTGATCATTTAGCCTCATTTATAAGCAAGAAAATGTGGTATTTGGTTTTCTATTCCTGCATTACTTTGCTGAGGGTAACGGCCTCCAGCTCCATCCATGTCCCTGCAAAGGACATGGTTTCATCCTTTTTTTTTTTTTTGTGGCTTCTAGCTTTCTTTATTTTATATATACATTTGCACACACACACACACACACACACACACAAATAAAAAAAATATAATTTAGGAGGTAAATGTGCAGTTTATGCAGGATTGTTACGTAGGTATACACATGCCATGGTGGTTTGCTCCACCCATTCCCCCATCACCTACATTAGGTATTTCTCCTAATGTTATACCTCCCCAATCTCCCTACTCCCTGCTATCCCTCCCCTAGCCCCCTAGCCCGCAACAGATCCCAGTGTGTGATGCTCCCCTCCCTGTGTCCATGTGTTCTCGTTGTTCAACACCCACTTATGAGTGAGAACATGTGGTATTTGGTCTCTTTTTTATGGCTGCATAGTATTTCATGGTGTAAAGAGGTAATCACAAAATAAATTCAACCCATCTGGGGTCTACCAAGTGGGAGAAGGGGTAAGGGAGAGAATAATATTGTTTCTTTTGGTATTTTTCTTATTTAAGTAGTACTTTTTCTGTTCTGCATTTAAGTTTTTTTTTTTTTTTTTTTTTTTGCTTTGACTTGAAATAATTTCTTTGGCAGAGTATATTGCTTGGTTAAGTAAGTAACCTGAAGTACAAATTAGAATTGCGAAATGTATCATGCAAGAGATAAGCTAAATTTCTACAATGAAAAATGTAACCTCTTTTTATGACACAGCTTTAGCCAATTATAGTCATTGTTAATTCTTATAATTGAATGCAAATCATGCCTTACTTCAGGAAATAGGCTGCAAAGATATTGTCTTCTACTAAATGTCATTACAAATGTGTTACTTTTGAAAACTTTCTGTTGAAGTAAAATGTAAAGAAAGATAAGTTTACATGTTGTTGAATTAGTCAGGGTTCTTCAGAGACACAGAATCAACAGAATTTGTTGATTATATACATATTATATAATATATATATGTAGATAATTATATATAATATATATAGATAATTATATATAATACATATGTACAGAGAGAGATCTCATATGTCTTCTCTCATTCTGTGGGTTACATTTTGACTCTGCTAGTAAATCTTTTTGTAGACAGATATTCTTAATTTTGGTAGAGTTCAATTTATCATTCTTTAAATTTATGGTTAGTACATTATATGTCTTCTTAACAAAATCTTTGTCTACATCAAGATCATTAAGATGTTCTATATTTTTCCTCTATGATTTTAACTTTTTATATTTAGTCCTGCAATACATCTGGATTTTATTTTTGTACCTATTTTGAAGTAGATGACAAGACATACTTTTCCATATGGATATCTAATTGTCCCAGAACAACAACAAAAAATCTCCAGTCTATCCCGTGTGACCATAGAGGTCTATTTTTGAATTCTCTATTCTGTTCCATTGGTTATTTTGTCTACCGTTGTGCTAATGCCACTCTGTTTTAATTAAGCTTTACACTTGGCCTTCATAGACGGTAGTATAAATCCTCCAGCTTTGTTCGTTTCCTTTAAGATTTCTCAGATGTACCTCTCTTTAAATCAGACAAAAGTAAAAATTCTATTTTAGGAAACAATACAATCTAGACCAGACTTAACTATTTAGATGAAGAATTACATCAACTGACAGATAATCATAAAGAATCCCTTATAGCACATGTAAGACAGAATCATTCCTGTTGGCATCTTTAACTTGAATTGAGATAAAGTATAGTATAACGAGAAGCTCATAGGACCTTAAATTCAAGTCTAATGAAATATATAGTACTAACTAGGTTTCCCTGGTTCAGATCCAGTAAATATTTACTTAACATCTATTATTTGCCAGATGTTATTCTGTGTATTTCCGCTGTAGCATATTATTAACTTCATTAACTTCTGTGACCATCATTCTCCCTTTTTGTAGGATAAATTATTATAGAGGTATTTCCAATATTCCACAAAACTATACTCTTGTCTAAAAAACCAGTTATGGTTCCTTGGCTTTAAACAACAGAAACTGACTCTGACCAAAATGGAATTTATTAGAGAGACACCTGATGACTCATAAAATCAATGACAGGTTGAACAAAAGGGCATTAAGAAGGATGAGGATCAACATAGCTCAGGAGAAGGACCCCAGGGAGAATCTGAGTTCCCTATAAACAGAATCCGAAGCCAGATTTAAGTAATAATGATTTATTGGATGTTCAAATCTCAGAGTAGAGAGTGAGAGAAAAAGGAAGCGAGGCAGAAAGGATTGGGAGTGGATGTAGGTGATGCATTACCACGTGGCTGTGGTTTCAAGATGAGTTGTGGAGAGGCTCTGCTGGTTTCCCAGAACACAGACCAGCTAAACTATGCAGAGGGATAGCTGGACACACTGCAGAAAGCAACTGGGCTTCAGTCCAGTGCAATAAGAAACTGGTAGAAAACTTACTTACCAGCTGCATCCCATCCTGTTTGCTATTTCTCGTTGATCAAAGGTTATCCCAGAGGGAGACAGCTACTCTACCCTTGTAGATTGGGTCATTCAGTCCCTTCAGCAATCACATCCCATGCCCTGGGACTTGTGCCTTTTCTATGAATCCAGAAAGGTAAGGAGCAGTCAGAGCATGAGGCAGTGGGATTTGGTAGCCATGCATGGAGTTAAGGTCCCAGCAGCAACTGAAATGGAACAAAATAGCCAAGGGCCTAGAAGACAGGTGAGGTGTAGAGCATGTAATGATGTATGTGTGATATGTCCTAAACTCATGAATTTGTGAAGTAGTAGTTCTTCAGAGTAATTTTTGCAGGGCAGATAAAAATCAAACCGAGGGGCCAGGGTGTGGTGGTTCACGTCTGTAACACCAGCACTTTGGGAAGTCAAGGTGGGAGGATTGCTTAAGGCCAGGAGTTTGAGACCAGCTTGGGCAACATAGTAAGTAGCTGGGAAGATGGCACGTGCCTGTAGTTCTATTTACTCAGGAGGCTGAAGCGAGAGGATGGCTTGAGCCCTGGAGTTTAAGGTTATAGTGAGTTATTATTACACCATTGCATGCTAGCCTGGGTAACGGAGTGAGACCCTGTATGTAAACAGCAACAACAACAACAAGAAGGAACAAAAACCAAAAAATAAACCAAGCAAAACAGACAAATATATATATATATATATATATATATACACACACACCCACACCCACACACACCCACACATATATATGTATATATATTCTGTTCCATTGGTTACATATATACATATATATACATATATATATTATATATAATATATATATATATTCACTTGTGTGTGTGTGTTTTAGTGCATCAAAATACTGCTCTTAATGGCTAAAATGCAAATGACTGACAATAGTAGTAATGGCAAAGGTGTGGGGCAGCTGAAACTCTCAAATTTTGCTGGTGTGATTATAAAATGGCACAGTCACTTTGGAAAAGAGCTTGGCAGTTTTTTACTCAGTTAAATATATACCTATCATATGACCCACCAATTCTACTCCTTTGTATTTGCCCAAGAAAAATGAAAACGTGCTCACAAAATATTGCACATACATGTTCATAGCAGTTTTATTAACCACAGCCAAATCTGTAAAGAATCTAAATATCTGTCAACAAGTGAATAGATGAATAATGACATCTTCATTGAATGGAACACTCAACAATCTAGAGGAATAAACTACCAATTCTCTTAACAACATGGTGAATGTTAAACACATGGCAAGTGAAAGAAGCCAGGGACAAAGGAGTACACATTTTAGGATTCAACAAAGGCAAAACGAATTGATGGCAGTAGAAATTAGAATCAGTGATTCTTTGGTATGGGGAGAGAATTGATACACTGGGGCATGTGGGAACATTTTGTGATGACGGACATGTTTTACACATAACTTGATTGGAGTGGTAGGTACATGGGAGTTTATCTGTGTCAAAACACATTGAACTGTGGATATATTTTACTTAGTGCAGATTAGACTTCAGTAAAGTTGATTTGAAAATATTGCTCTTAAACATGAGTCAGGACACTCTACATTGTGGGACAATGTACTCAGCTTATCAACCACTAGCACCAACTGAAAAAGCATCTGCCTGGTTTTCCCATTTGCCTTCATCACAGATTGAGGGCAGGAGGGAGGTAAATGTGCATGGCTCTTGGCTGATTTCCATTGCCTCATGACAATTCATCGCCCGTAGCTTTGTTGAATTCAGACAAATGTCTACTCACATGCCCCATATCTTAATGTTGCAATACATGAAAAATTCTGAAAGTCTGTAGCCTCTTCTATACAGTATCTTTAGGATTCTGATTTAGCCTTTACTTATTAACATTTCTATTCATGTCTTCATTCTATTCATTTCTATTCTGATCAACTTAATGTATCACCACCTGTCCTCCGTCTTTTTAGCCCTGTTGCTTTTCTTAGCTTTATGTTCCTCCATTATATTTCCAATGGGAGACATTTGGAAGGGGCTGAGGCAGAAACAGAAGAGAGTCTCCTAGGATTGGGGCACTTGCTTCATTTTATAACTAAGCATGGTTCCTGAGTCATTGAATCAGAAGTAGACAATAAATGGAGATCCAAACTTCCTCCCCAGTGTCTTCTGGGTGGTGTGTATGCTGTGAGATCATTTGCGAGTTGTCTCATTTCAGCTCTTGGCTTGTAATTGTTGGAATTTCCTAACAGATTCTGGCAATGGCTTAGCTGTCTGCTTCGGTTTCCAGGCTTCCTTTGAGTTCCATATCCTTCTGAGTCTTTGTATTTCAAGGACACGTTTGGAGATTTTGATATGTGGATTGCTAACCAGATGCCATTTTATACCAGCAAATCCACTTCCATTAACACTGTAGGATTCTCTTTAAAGAGGGTTATATTCTTCAGCAAGATTTATTCTAGCCTAAATGTGTGCTGTTTAGTCCTGATTTTGTCAGTTCGGAAATCTCTGCTTGTGCTTGCCAACTCTCTCATTGTCATTTTTAATCAACCTGGCACTTCCTTCCATGCCTGTATCTGTGTAATTACATTAATAGGATAGTGTCCCAGGGGATTTCATCTATATTTTATCTTGAAAGTGAAAAATCAAGGATCTCGTAAATCCGTATTTCTCATGAAACCACCCTCAAAGGACTGAGTACATGCCTATTTTCTTAGATTTTATCAGTGTATAAAATGCTGCTACAATGAAACTGATACTACCTTTATTTTGCAGAGCAATAATTGGCTTTTTTTCAAAAACCTAACCCAATTCTTTCCAACTTGTTTTAGATAAAAGGGAAGTATATTTAGAAAGTGTATTTACAGGTAAATTTAGAAAGATTAGGTAAGGTTGAATTTGAACATATGGCATGCAGCTTTTTAAAAGTGAGCTTTTCACCAAATCCTCTGACCCCTAGAGAAATGTTCTCCAATTTTAGGATACCAGGTTCAACCTCAGACCTAAAGGATTAGAGTATGTATATCTGGGAAGTGGGAATCTGAATTGTTAACAGCAACCCTACCGGTGAGTTTCTGATGCTCATGTGTTCAGTCCACAATTTCAACACTACCCCATCATTAAAAGACTCAATTCAAGTGATTTTTCACATGTACAAAATAGAAATGTTGTATTTTTATACTTGATCCAGTCAACATTGCTGAAACTCTGCCTTTTTATTATGTAATAAAATAACAACATACTTTCTCAGCAAGAACTTACTGAAGGGTTTCAAGAATTAGAAGGAGTAAAAGAATGCCATTCCATTAGGGGACACATATCTGTCACAAAGTCCATGCATTTTAAATTGAGAGAGAAACACAGCCATTAGCATTTCATTTTTGTTTTTACTCAAACTTTCATACTTAGCCAGACTATTTATCTGTTTTCTCTTAGAAACTTTTTCTAGGTGAAAGTGGAATGTAATATAGAACCGTGTGCACTGGTGAAAGGTAAGGGAGGGAGGGAGACTAGATCTAGTAACCAGAGAACTGAGAAGTGACACATTTCGAAGCATCATCAACAATAGAAATACCATATTCAAGACATTTGGAGCTATATGGTTTAGGGAAAATATCACTAAGTTCCTAAGAAAATAACTTCGTAATATGAAACCAAAAATTGGTTTGCATAAAATGGCCCAGCATCATAACAAAAAGTTAAAATTATGTTCAGGGCCATCTGGTAAAGATATTTCATTTGCTTTATTACATTTTGGAAAAAGAAATCCTTCCTAAGTAGCTTCTGTTAAAGCTTAGATCTAAGAAAGGGAAGAAAAAAGTGCTAAATAGAAGGGAAGAAAAGAACCATATTTATGCAAAAGCAATGGGACTTTTGCTGCTTTTCTTTGCAGAAGAATAAAAGGTGTCATATGCCAATGACCTATATTGGGGAATCAAGGGAAGCAAATTCAGGTGAGGATGTGTTTTGGGGACCCTGCGGAGAGATTTTTCAGTTGAATTTCTGCCAGTATTTGATATCAAATTTTAGAAACAAAATTTCTGCAGGAACCTAAGAAGGTAATGCTCCAGAGACTGAGAATGATGTTTTTGGACAATTAAAAACTGTGATTGAGATTTTGCTGATGGAATTCTTAATTTTCATCTATGATACACATAATTAATAGAGATATCATAATGATAATGACTATCAGACATGAACTGGATTCTAGCCACTGGAATAAGCACTTGGTGCAAATTCTCCCATTTACTCACTGCATTAGTCCTATTGAGTATGTATTATTATAATTCCAACTTTATAGGTGAGGACACAGAGATTTAAAGTTATTAGAAAACTTGCCTAAGATAATATGACTAGTTAAAGAACAGATTTCAACTTCAAATCCCAACTTTAAACTTCCCCACTGAACTACTACAACACATGTGTGTATTTATAATTATACCAACGTTTATATCTATATGTGTTTGTATTCACAGTTATTCGGAAACATTAATTATGTCTCTTTCTAGAATCTTGACAGAAAGCATAGCGTTTTTTTTTTCTCCTAGAAAAGTAGATATTCACAGTTAAGTTGAAGAGACTACAAAAATCTAAAGGGGAACTTTTGAAAAATTTGGCTTTGAGTTTTCCTTCTGTTTGGCTGAAGTTACTTCAATATCAGTATCAATATAGAGTATAAACTTTGTGAAAGCAGGGACTGTATTCCTTTCTTTTTCCTTTTGCTGGTCTCTTACTGCCGCTGTGTAATAGTGCCAACACAAATCAGACACTGCTTTATACATTTTTTTAAGTTAATGAGCAAATTAATCAAATGACTCTCAATTTTTATCTCTGAGAGACTAGTCTCTTCAAGAGTAGTGAATGGAAGTCATTCTGACTTTGATGCTTTATAAACCATGGAATTTTCTAGATTCAAAGGATGAATGACCTGGGGCTGAGTGTTCATTCCCATTCTCTCTTACTTCTCTAAGACTAGGATGCTGATCAGGATTGATTAGTGTTCCAAGTAAAACATCCAAATGCAGTTTGATCTCCTGGTATTGACAATAGGTGCTGGAAACGGGTTAAGGAACTCTTGTGAAATAAACATAAGAATTTTGGGAGATACTCTCTTTATTTCTAATTGCTTTAACTCATTATGAGTTGAAATTATTTTGGAAACAATTATTTTTAATAAATGAAATCAGTATCACAGTGCTCTCTGCTCCATTAAAAAAAAAGTCTCTGGAACTCCAAAGGAAAAATAAAAACCATTGCATTGGAAGTTACCTAAAACTAGTCCTTGCCATTCAGAATAGCTTGAGGCTGCTCACATCACATGTACCTTGGGCATATGCTGAAGAGAAAACAAAAAATCTTGGAGAGATTAATTTAGGTACATTATTCTGCTCATTCCTAGCAAAGGATAGCCACTTTTGTCTTCAGTGTCCTCTGAGAGTTTTTATGAACTGGGAGTTTGGAGCTAATGAAAACCAAGCTTTCAGATTTCCTGAGTCTCATTTAGACAGTCAGTAGACTGTCAGCCCAGAGAGAGACATCAGGTGCTTTCCAAAAACATTCTCTAAAATGAGGCTGTGGATTTGACTACGTTAGAGAGATTGTGAAAATTGAATACAGGGATTTGCTTATTTATTTTATTAAAACATGTTTTTTGAGACAAGGTCTCACTATGCTGCTCAGGCTGACTCAAACTCCCGACCTCAGGTGATCCTCCTGCCTTGGCCTCCTGAGTAGCTGAGACTAGAGGCATGCGCCATGGCACCCAACTCTGGAATTCATTTTAAATCCAACTTTGCCACCTAATTGTGTGACCTTTGGCAAAATCCTGGCTTAGTTTAAGCCTTTCTACCTGTAAAATGGGAGTAATGTATACTTTCATGAAGATTAAATTAAATCTATATATGTACACACACACATAACATCTGTTACATGGCAGACACTGAGTGAATAATACAGTAGTTAATATTACTATTAATTGGAGTAGTATTACAGTTTCTTGTGTCTTGCTGGTATATTTTCCTCAGTGACAGACAGAAGAGATCCACAGAAAAGGAAATCCAGATAATTTTGACTACAGTGGATGTTTTATGCTATTTTAAACTACATCTTGTCATATCTAAGCAACATAGTCAATCATACAATATGATCCCTAAAATTTCCCATTAAGAATAATTACCTCTGCTCATATTTTTCCCACACCACAGTGGTAGTAGTAATCCGCCATTACTACTACCACTCACCACTACCATCACCATCTCCCACAGAACCTTCAACTACAACTACACCGCACACAACTACTACCACCACTGCCACTCGCACTCACAACTACCGTCATCTCCTGCACAATGTTCAGTGACAACCACATGCCACACAGCTACAGCCATCATCACGACCACCACTACTACTCACCACTGCCATCACCATTTCCCACACAACCCTCAATTACAAGCATACCCCACACAACTACCACCACTACCACCACGACCCACAGCTACTACCATCTCCCAGACAACCTTCAATTACAACCACACCCCACACAGCTACAACCACCATCACCACCACCACTACCACTCATCACTGTTATCACCATTTCCCACACAACCCTCAATTACAACCACACCCCACACAAGTACAACCACCACCACCACCACTACCACCCACAACTACCACCACCATCTCCCACACAACCCTTTACTACAACCACACCCCACACAGCTACCACCACGACCACCACTCACCACTACCATTTCCCACATAACACTCAATTACAACCACACCCCACACAGCTACCACTACCACCACTACCACCACTCATCCCTACCATCACCATTTCCCATACAACCCTCAATTACAACCACACCCACACACAGCTACCACTATCACCACTACCACTACCACTCACAACTACCATCATCTTCTGCACAATGTTCAGTTACAACCACAACCCACACAGCTACCACCACCACCACCACCACTGACAACTGCCATACCATCTCCCACACAACCCTCAACTACAACCACATCCACACAGCTATCATGACCACAACCACTCCCACTCACAGCTACCACCCACATCATCACCGTTACCATCTACAGTGACTACCACTCACAACTGTCACCACTACCTTACCAAATTGCTATCTCCATCATCACTGCCTCTCATAACTATCACATCCTCCATCACCACCATATCCATAATGATTACCTCAAACTATCATCACCACTGCTACCCACAGCTACTGCTACCCACAAATATCACCATTATCTCTCCCATAATTACCACCTCTACTACCATCATCTCTACCTCCAGCTAGATAGCTTCCTCACTGCTAAGGTGGCTTCCTCACCACTATTACCCATAACTATCACCACTGCCACCTCCCTCAACTACCATCACACAACCTACAACTACAACCACACTGTGTACAACTACCACCACCTACCAGAATCACTCACACTTGTCACTCCCACCACCTCTGCTAACACCACTACCACAATCGCTTTCCTTTCTTAAGGAAAAGTGCAAGTTATTGGTAGAAAAATCTTGTAAAAATCAACTGGAAAAAATTTTCCAGAAAAGTAATTATTTCTTTGCTTTGCTTTCTTCTTTTTTTGAGACAGGGTCTCACTCTGTTGCCTACGCTGCAGTGCAGTGGTGTGATCTCAGCTTACTGCAGCCTCAACCTCCCAGACTCAGATGATTTTCTATCTTAGCCTCCCAAGTAGCTGAGACCACAGATATGCACCACCATGCCTGGTTAATTTTTTGCTTTTTTTTTTTTTTTTTTTTTTTTTTTGTAGAGACAAACTTCTGGGCTCAAACTTCTGGGCTCAAATGATCTGCCCGCCTTGGCCTCCCAAAGTGCTATGATTATAGGCATGAGCTACCTCTTCAGTCAAGTAATTCTTTAAATTAATTCTAAACATCATTTTTCTACTTATAATCTTTTATAGTTAACATTTTCTATTGCTGATAAAGTGATTTGTTATAAAACACTTCTCATAAAATTGCCAGAAGGATACTGTACCTGTTACATAAATTTTGGCTTTCTCAATAAGTTCAAAACAATTACTCTGCTGCTTTAAAAAAATAATTTCAACTTTTATTTTAGATTCGGGGGTATATGTGCAGGTTTGTTATGTGTGAATATTGTGTGATGCTGAGACTTGGGGTACTAAGTCTCATCACCTAGGTACTGGGCATAGTACCCAATAGCTTTTCAACACTCGTCCCCCTCTCCTTTCCTTCTCTAGTAGACAGCAGTGTGTGTTGTCTTCTTTGTGTCCATGTGTACCCAATATTTAGCTCCCACTTATAAGTGAGAACATGCAGTATTTGATTTTCTGTTCCTATATTAATTCACTTAAGATAATCGGCTCCAATTCCATCCATGCTGCTGCAAAGGAGATTTCATTCTTTTTTTTATAGCTGTGTAGTATTCCATGGCATGTATGTACCACATTTTCTGTATCCAGTCCTCTGTTGGAGCCTAGTTTGATTCCATGTCTTTGTTATGGTGAAGAGTGCTGCATTGAACCTGCAAGTACATGTGTCTTCTTGGTAGAATGATTTGTTTTCTTCTGGATAGACACCCAATAGAGGGATTTCTGGGTCAAATGGCCTATTTTAAAGTTCTTTGAGAAATTTTCAAACTGCTTTCTGCCAGGGCTGAACTAATTTACATTCCCACCAACGGTGTATGGGCGTTCCCTTTTCCCCACAGCCTCACCGGCATCTGTTGTTTTCTGCCTTTTTAATAATAGCCATTCCAACTGGTGTGAGATGGTATCTCATTGAGGTTTGTATTTGCATTTCTCTGATGATGAGTAATGTTGAGGATTTTTGCATGTTTGTTGGGCACTTGTATGTTTTCTTTTGAGAAGTGTCTGTTCATCTCCTTTGTATTCTGCTGTTTCTCTTCAAAGTTTGACTCTTCTACCAGTCTTTATTACACATATTTATACCATACACTATAAATATGCTCCTAATTTGTGCTGACTCCATTTATATAAACACAGGGAAAGGTAAAGAGTTAAATTCTAATGCATTTTAATGACATAATAGCAAACGCATTCTCTTGGAAAAAGTATAATGTTTATTTAAAACTGCTGGCCCATCTGCATGTTAGTCAGGTATGTGAATCAGGATAAAAACATTTACTTTTGTTTAAAGGACCTTTAAGAGAAAGGGAGGTGCTGGTTACTGTAATAGTTGAGTATATATATATTTTTAAAGTCCATTTCACTTTAAAGTTTAAAAATGCCCACTCCCTTCTGTACAGGAGTGGGCATTTTTCTCTGAGTTGAGGATTCATTTTAAGAGCAGTTTTTCTAAAAAGATTCTGAGAGTTTCCCAAACAATGTTAAGAAATGTAGGGTGGAGAGGGAGAGGGCTTTATTTCTAATCCCTGCTTGTCATCACTCTGTTTTATCATTCCAAATTGTGAGTTTTCATTAAATTTACCAAGTGCATTTTTTACCTTTTTTTTTTTTTTTTTTTTTTAAGAAGGCATGGACTACAACCAACTTTACTTAATCATGAGGTTGAAAATTTCAGCATTTATCATTAAAAAAGGCTTCCATGGAATAGTTTCATCGAGAATTATTAGCTTGCATACAAGCTAATAGAACTCCTGAGCTGGAGAGAAGAAAAAGAGGGGTGGCCTTTATAGTGAGGATAGGTTAGCGTGGTGACACTCTGATAAGGAACAGAAGCTGGGAAAAATAAGGCCTTGCCAAATGTAGATGGTTTCCTCCGTACCTTTTGTGCATGTAGGGGAATTCAGCTACCCATTGCCTATTTATATATTCCTGCTGTGTTGTTAGTACCAAAGGAAATAACTTGCCCAGTTTTCTACCCACTAAATAATTATTTATTGCAAAATTAAATTAGTGAAGGAGAAATTTTTATATGTTTTTGTTGTTTTCAAACATAGTTTATGCACATAAATTACCTTGGAAATCGAATGCCCCTCTTGTGAAAGATAATGTTTATTTTGGAGATGTACACAAAGCATGCATAAAGGACATAATGGTGTGTGATTCTCTAGAAGTTTTTAAAAATATCAAAGAATATGACAGCTACTACTCAATGTCTTTCATCTGTGAATATGCTGGGCTGTCTCCCAAATGTCCATTTCTTTTTCTTTTCTTTTTTTTTTTGAGATGAAGTTTTGCTCTTGTTGCCCAGGCTGGAGTGCAATGGTGCAATCTTGGCTCACTGCAACCTCTGTCTCCTGGGCTCAAGTGATTCTCTTGCCTCAGCCTCTGATTAGCTGGGATTATAGGCATGCACCACCGTGCCTGGCTAATTTTGTATTTAAAAAAGTAGAGATGGGGTTTCACCATGTTGATCAGGGTAGTCTCGAACTCCTGACCTCAGATGATCTGCCCACCTCAGCCTCCCATAGTGCTGGGATTACAGGCGTGAGCCAGTGTGCCCTGCCCCAAATGTTCATTTCTATGTATACAAGTCAAATGATTTGCTCAAGCTAATCTGTCTGCTGTTTCCTCCAAAGATTAATGAACTTCTTCAAAAATACACAATGAATGACAGTGACCTATAATTTCAGAGAATTACTGCTTGAGCATAGTTTCATTAAAAATGCCTGCCAGAGTCCAGTTAAACAACCAGCTTGCAACAAACAAACCATGGTCAATTAGATATAGAAGGAAGACCCCTCTTCTAATTGGGAATCCATTGCTGCTATGAACCTGATTGTACAATGTCTCTTTGAGATCCTGCTTTCAATTCATTTGAGTATATACCCAGCAGTGAAATTGTTGAATCATATGGTAATTCTATTTTTAAGTTTTTGAAAAACTGTCCTACTGTTTTCCACAGCAGCTGCAACACTTTACATTTCCACAGACAGTGTACAAGGGTTCCAATTTCTCTGCATCCTTAACATCCTAGTGGATGTGAGATGGTTGGTATTTCATTGTGGTTTTGATTTACCTCTTTCTAATGATTAGTGATGTTGAGCATCTTTTTGTGTGCTTTTTGGCCATTCATATATCTTCTTTGGAAAAATGTTTTATTTAAATCTTTTGCTTAATATTTATTTGGATTGTTTGTTGTTGAGTTGTAGGGGTTCTTGATACATTCTGGATATTAAACCCTTATTAGACTACATGATTTGCCAGTATTTTCTCCTCCATAGTTTCCTTGTCACACTAATTGTATCTTTTGATGCACAAAAGTTTTAAATTTTGAGCAGTCCAAATTGTATATTTTTATTTTGCAGACTGTGCTTTTAGGGTCATATACAAGAAATCATTGCCAAATCCAATATCAAGAAACTTTCCTCCATATTTTCTAAGAGTTTTAGAGTTTAGCTCTTACATTTGTTTTTGATTCATTTTGAGTTATGATTTTTTTGGTATATGTTGTAAAGTAAGAAGAGTTCAACTTCATTCTTCTGCATATAGACATCTGGTTTTCCCAACACCATTTGTTGAACAAACCATGATTTCCTCATTAAATGGTTTTAGCAACCTTGTTGAAAATCATTTGAACATATATGTAAGTGTTTTATTTCTGGGCTTGCCAAATCTTTTGATGTTTCAAAACAAACCAGATTCAGAATTTCATGTGTAATAGTATTTTAAAGTATAAGAATGTAAATGGATTTTGGGAGTCCGCCAAGATAGCCAAATAGGAACTGCTCCAGAGTGCAGTTCTCAGTGAGAGCAATGCAGAAGACGAGTGACCTTTGCATTTCCAACAGAGGTACCAGGTTTATCTCAATGGGACTGGTTGGACAGTGGGTATAGCCCAAGGACAGAAAACTGAGACAGTGTTGGGCACTGCCTCACCTGGGAAGTGCAACTAGCTGGAGGACCCCCATCCCACCCAACAGAGGACATTGGGGACTTTTCCAGCCACCCCAGCACTCTGATTCAGATCCTGCACTTCTCCTATGGTCTTTGCAGCCCACAGACCAGGAGATTTCGGCTGGCTGATAAGAGCCACGGGTTTCCAGCACAGATCTGAGCTGCCATTTCAGCTGGCACTGTGGGTCTTTGGCACAAATCTAGGTAGCCGTTTTGGCTGGTGCCTGGAATGCCTGCAAGACAAAGCCTCCCATTCCTCTGAAATTAGGGGAGCTGAAGGTAGGGAGCCAAGTGATCTGGCTCAGCAGTTCCCACCACTGCAAAGACCAGCAAACTGAAACCCTCTGGCTTGAGAGTTTTGCAGCCAGCACAGCAGCTTGAGCTCAAGCCTCGATGGGCCAGCTTGGTGGGGGAAAGGGCATCCGCCATTGCTGAGGCAGTTCTAATTTTACCTGTGTAAACAAAAGCACAAGGAACTTTATAAGGAGCCTGCGGCAGCTCGGCAGCTCAGCAGCACCTCTACAGGCAGACTGTGACTAGACTGCCTCCTTGCTGGGCAGGGCATCTCTGAAAAAAGGCAGCAGCACATCAGGTATTTATAAATAAAACCCCACCTTCCTGGGACAGAGCACCTGGGAAAAAAGGCGGTTATGAGTTCCACTGCAGCAGACTTAAACGTACCTGCCCAGCAGCCCTAAAGGGAGCAACGGAGCTCCCAGCACAGCACCTGAACTCTGATAAGGGACAGACTGCCTCCTCAAGTGGCTCCCTGAACCCCACATATCCAAAAAGACACCTCATACAGGAGAGTTTTGGTTGACATCTGGCAGGTACCCTTCTGGGATGAAGCTACCAGAGGAAAGAACAGGCAGCAATCCTTGCTGTTCTGCAAATGCTGTGGGTGATTCCCAGGCAAGCAGGATCTGGAGTGGACCTCCAGAAGTCCTGCAGCAGAGGGGCCTGATTGTTAGAAGGAAAACTAAAAAACAGAAAGAAATAGCGTTAACATCAACAGAAAGGACATCTACTCAGAGACCCCATCCAAAATTCATCAACTTCAAAGACCAAAGGTAGACAAATCCATGCAGATGAGAAACTAGCACAAAAAGGATGAAATCATCAAAAACCAGAATGCCTCTCCTCCTCCAAGGGATCACAACTCCTTACTAGCAAGGGAACAAAACTGGATGGAGAATGAGTTTGACGAATTGACAGAAACAGACTTCAGAAGGTGGGTAATAACAAACATCTCTGAGCTAAAGGAACATGTTCTAACCCAATGCCTGAAAAAAGGTTAGATAAATTGCTAATGAGAATAACCAGCTTAGAGAACATAAATGACTTGATGAAGTTGAAAAACACAGCACAA
Source organism: Cacajao melanocephalus (assembly GCA_963573385.1). Classification (NCBI taxonomy): domain Eukaryota; kingdom Metazoa; phylum Chordata; class Mammalia; order Primates; family Pitheciidae; genus Cacajao; species Cacajao melanocephalus. Next base: position 1,673 of record CAUYLG010053821.1, on the reverse strand, counting down.
GAACTTCATGAAGCATACACAAGTTTCAATAGCTGAATCAATCAAGCAGAAGAAAGGATATCAGAGATTGAAGATCAACTCAATGAAATAAAATGAGAAGGCAAGATTAGAGAAAAAAGAGTGAAAAGAATTGAACAAAGCCTCCAAGAAATATGGGATTATGTGAAAAGACCTAATCTATGCTTGATGGGTGTACCTGAATGTGATGGAGAAAATGAATCCAAGCTGGAAAACACTCTTCAGCATATTATCCAGGAGAACTTTCCCAACCTAGAAAGGTAAACCAACATTAAAGTCCAGGAAATACAGAGAACACCACAAAGATATTCCTCAAGAAGAGCAACCCCAAGGCACATAATCGTCAGATTCACCCAGGTTGAAATGAAGGAAAAAATTCTAAGGGCAGCCAGAGAGAAAGGTCGAGTCACCCACAGAGGGAAGCCCATCAGACTCACAGTGGATCTCTTGGCAGAAACCCTACAACCCAGAAGATAGTGGGGGCCAATATTCAACATTCTTAAAGAAAAGAACTTTCAACCCAGAATTACATATCTGGCCAAACTAAGCTTCATAAGTGAAGGAGAAATAAAACCCTTTATGGACAAGCAATTACTGAGAGATTTTGTCATCACCAGGCCTGCCTTACAAGAGCTTCTGAAGGAAGCAGTAAACACAGAAAGGAACAACCAGTACCAGCCATTCCAAAAACATACCAAATGGTAAAGACCATCAACACAATGAAGAAACTGCATCAATTAATGGGCAAAACAACCAGCTAGTATCAAAATGGCAAGATCAAATTTATACATAGTGATATTAACCTTAAATGTAAATGGGATAAATGCCCCAATCAAAAGACACAAACTGGCAAATTGGATAAAAAGTCAAGACCCATTGGTGTGCTGTATTCAGGAGACCCATCTCATGTGCAAAGACACAAATAGACTCAAAAAGAGGGATGGAGGAAGATTTACCAAACAAATGGAGAGCAAAAAAACCAAAGGAATTGCAATCCTAGTCTCTGACAAAATAGACGTTAAACTAACAAAGATCAAAAGAGACAAAGAAGGGCATTACATAATGGTAAAAGGATAAATGCATCAAGAAGAGCTAACAATCCTAAATATCTGTGCAGCCAATACAGGAGAACCCAGATACATAAAGCAAGTTCTAATGACCTGCAAAGAGACTTAGACTCCTGCACAATAATAGTGGGAGACTTTAACACTCCACTGGCAATATTAGACAGATCAATGAGACAGAAAATTAACAAGGATATCCAGGACTTGAATGCAGATCTGGACCAAGTGGACCTAATAAGGACATCTACAGAACCCTCCACCCCAAATCCACAGAATATACATTCTTCTCAGCACCATATCGCACCTACTCTAAAAATGACCACATAATTGGAAGTAAATCACTCTTCAGCAAATGCAAAGAACGGAAATCATAACAAACGGTCTCTCAGACCACAGTGCAATCAAATTAGAACTCAGAATTCAGAAACTAACTCAGAACCACACAACTTCATGGAAACTGAACAACTGGCTCTTGAATGTTGACTGGATAAATAAAATTTATGCAAGTGTTTGCACCCTATAATTAGATTTTTTCCCTGTTAACTAAGTTCCTAAAGTGTGAGCACTTAGTATTTGATGACAATTATTATT
>CAUYLG010053817.1:0-40908 GCA_963573385.1 Cacajao melanocephalus | reverse complement strand
GTGTTGAATTGGATTGGGAAAATTACCAAATTTTTTTTCATTAGGAAAAAAAACCCAAAAAACCCAAAAAGAAGTCTCAAAAAAACAAAAAACAAAAAACAAAAAACAAAAAAAAACGGAAATGCCTGGTTTCTAGTAGCTGACAATCAGTGACTATCTGAATAATACACGAAGGTACTTTTATGGTTCCACACTACACTTTGTAATGATTCAGTAAGGATTTGAGAACAATAAATGCAGCCATAGTTCTCCGTGCAAATAGGTTCTCTTCTAAGTTCAACTCTGAAGGTAAAGTTCTGTGGATTATTATTAGCAGAGCACTCCAACACTGCAGGATTGCTGAATGAAGCACCTGAGACAAAGTAGTGTCTTAGGGATCAGTTTACTGGTGCCAAATATTGTCTAAGCATCCACAACCTTGAATTCTTTCTGAAACCATTCCTTCCTATAGCATGTTCTCAAGCTGTAAACGTGCGAGACCTTTCTATTGTAAGAGAAGAGGAGGGGCAGTTTAATCCCTCACAAATTAAAGGGTGAATAATGTTTTATTCTACAAACAATTCCTGAGCTTCCTCTTCACGCAAAGCCCTGACTTGGGTGCCCACCCCGTCTGCACAGAATATTAGGATAGCAAATTTTCTGAGTTAGAACTCAGTGGCAGGTTCAAATTCTGGCTCCTACAACTTGTTTTAGAATCTTGGTCAAATGACTTAATCTCTTTAAGCCTCAGTTTCCTCATTTGTAAAATGGGAGATAATATTCTCTTCATGGGTTTGTTAAGAATTTAATGAGATAACTCATTTAAAGTTCTTAATATATACTTCAACTAAATGTTATAAATAGATAAATATTACCTATTATTATCATTAGAGCTTTCTCAATAGTTGTTTTATTACTGCCCACTGTCACATTTCCTAAAGATTTCTGAGGAGTATTTCTCATCATTGTGCTTACTTAGTGATGAAAAAAAGACAGCAAACAAAAAGCCTCCAAAAGAAAATCTGAGCATCTCCACAGAGTATAGAAAAAAGTAAACTAGACTAGGCATAGTGGCTCATGCCTACAATCCCAGCACTTTGGGAGGACGAGGCAGGTGGATCACCTGAGGTCAGGAGTTCAAGACCAGCCTAGCCAACATGGTGAAACCCCATCTCTACTACAAATACAAAAATTTAGCCCTGGCATGGTGGCGGGCGTCTGTAATCCCAGCTACTCAGGAGGCTGAGGTAGGAGAATCACTTGAACCCAGGAGGTGGAGATTGCAATGAGCCGAGGTGGCGCCATTGCACTCCAGCCTGGGGAACAAGAGCAAAACTCTCTTTCAAAAAAAAGAAAAAGAAAAAGAAAAAAAAAGATAAAATAAACTAGATGATCAGTGTTTATCAGATCTTCTTTAATTTAAATTTAACTTTTTGTCTACTAATACGAAAGTTGCTCAGTGAAGTCAGTGAGTAACTTTTTGTGGGTGGTGATTTATCAATATTTGGACCACCATCAGAGGTAGTGTTTATTTCTTGGGCTTCTGAGTAATAAGAACTCTCTTATATGTATTCAAGATCAGCTTTAAAATGATTTAGAATGAAAGAAGACTATGGCGTTTTACCACTTTCTTTCTCCCTTCACCTTGAGGAGAAAATAAAACCCAGTGGTTAAGAAAACAGGCATTGGGGTTGGAAATACTGAATAATGTATATGCTGTGCTTACAACAATGCCTGACCCAGTAAGTGTTTCAGATGGGTTAGGTGTCATGTCATCATGGAAACAGCACATTATATTTTATTACATTTCTTACAACTATTTTATGGTTTATTTCCTCCTTTGCCATAAAAAGAAGTATGCAACATTCTATGTTTTCCTGTCACTCTGGTTACTAGGAAACTCAGAGCTAAATTTGATGCCTAATTAACAGTGGATCCAGGTTATTTGAAGCCAAAGTTAAATAGATTTTAAGGGATCTCTTTAAGGAAAAGAATGCAAAATTAGGTACAAGTGTAAATATTTGCTTGGATGAACTATAGAAATGGTCTCTGAAAGTATAGTCTTATATTTGTTTTCATATGTCAATAAATTGTACCAAATTTCAGATTTTAAAAAGGTGACAAATAGTACAAATATCACAAAATCCAGAAAAGCAACTTAATATTTTTCTAACTGCCTGATGCACCTCTATAATAACATCTGATTCTGTACATTTCAAGCCTTATTTTCCCTCTACCTCACATGTTTCTAGTGTCAGCTGCAATGGACACATACATATTGAAATATGAGCCTTGGTCCTGCACCTTCAGGTTGCATATTGCATGAGTAGGCATTGAGAATTAGGCATGGAAGGTAGAGATATTTCTGGAAGCCGTTCTTGGATGGGGAGGGCCAGCAATATTTTAACTATACACAGAAATTGGCTGTGAATCACATAAATATATCCCACTAAACCCAAGCTAAATGTCTCTATCTCAACTTCCTCAAAATACCCATGGGTATCCCAATATCATTTGATTTGACAGAAGTGTGATGAAGGAACATGGGAGTAGAAAGAGACAAGAGTCTTAATCATTTGTGGGAAAATTTTACAAAATCTCATGGTCATATGAACACATTGTCTTGGCTCCTCTTAGAGTGTGGAAAAACCCTGTGTTTTGTTAGTTTCATGGCGACTCTGTCTCTGACCCTATATTACACCTGTCTGTGAACTTTCTGCTTGGGCCTACCCCCTAACTATCCTAACCTTATTACTATTTCTTGCTGTGAACTATTTAAAAAATGTTTTGAGAAGAGATATGTGTGTATATATATATATAAAATATATATATACATACATACATAAATTTATATATACATATATAAATTATGTGATACATATATGTATATGTGTATATACATATATAATATAATTTTATTTACATGTATATATACATATATAATAATATAATTTTAATTAATAAAATAATGACAATAAACCCTTCCTAATTTCTGTTGTCTTATAGAAAAGCACCTTGGAATTTATAACAAGAATAACTTCATTCACTATGTGCTAGGCACTGTGCTAAATGCTTAGAGGTTTTTTTAGTATTCACAGAAACTCTATGGGATAGGTACTGTGATCCCCCATCAACATTTTGCCATTAAAAAAATAGAATCTTAATGAAGTTAAATAACTTGTTCAAGGCTAAGAGGTAGAATAGGAATATGAACCCAGATCTGCATGTGGATAACCACTTCACTGTCAGTAGTGTAGACATATACAATATCTTTGTTTTTCCAGCTGTCAGGATACCAGGACCAATATTCTATAAAGTTATTTTCTGTAAAAATCAAGCATGGTATGAACTTAAATGAAATGGGCTTGAGAAATTTCAATTCTGAAGACTGACATGAATTATGATTTTTTGAAAGTCCAATTGCATGGAAAGTAGGAAAAAAAACCCTTGCTTCTCTTGAAATCAAGAAAGTACTCTATATTGGAAATGAAGTACATGCTGGGCGGGATGAATCAACTTTTAAATAAACAGTTACAGCAGACTAGATAATTGAGTAAGTTGAAGCTTGTTGTGTCAATTATATCATCTCTTACCAGACATCATCTAATCATTTTTTCCAGAAATGTTAGCACCTACACTGACACATCTACATTCAAATGATGCATACATTTCAAGCCTCTCTTCCTAAACAGGCCCATATATTGTGGGAGCAGCCCTCAGCAGCCCTCAATTTATAGCTTTTGCATTGGGTGGGTCCTTTTGCCACTGTATTATTCCATTTTCACGCTGCTGATAAAGACATACCTGAGACTGGGCAATTTACAAAAGAAAGAGGTTTAGTTGGACTTACAGTTCCACATGACTGGGGAAGCCTCACAGCATGGCAGAAGGCAAGGGGGAGCAAGTCTTGTCTTTCATGGATGGCAGCAGGCAATAGAATATAAGGAAGACACAAAAGTGGAAACCCCTGATAAAACCATCAGATATGGTGAGACGTATTCACTACCACAAGAAAAGTATGGGAGAAACTGCCCCCATAATTCACTTATCTCCCATGGGTCCCTCCCACAACACCTGGGAATTATGGGAGTACAATTCAAGATGACGTTTGGGTGGGGACACAGCCAAACCGTATCATTCCACCTCTGGCCCCTGCCAAATCTCATGTCCTCACATTTCAAAACCAATCATGCCTTCCCAACAGTCCCTCAAAGTCTTAACTCATTTTATCATTAACTCTAAAAATCCAGAGTCCAAAGTCTTATCTGATACCACCTCAGCCTGGACCTTATTGTCCATATCACTATCAGCATTTTGGGCAGAGCCAGTCAACAAGTCTCTAGGAAGTTCCAAACTTTCCCACATTTTCCCGTCTTCTTCTGAGCTCTCCAAACAGTTCCAACCTCTGCCTGTTATCCAGTTCCAAAGTCGCTTCCACATTTTCGGGTATATTTTCAGCAATGCCCCACTCTACTGGTATTAATTTACTGTATTCCATTTTCACACTGCTGATAAAGACAAACCTGAGACTGGGCAATTTACAAAAGAAAGAGGTTTAATTGGATTTACAGTTCCACGTGGCTGAGGAAACCTCACAATCATGGCAGAAAGCAAGGAGGAGCAAGTCACATCTTACATGGATGACAGCAAGCAAAGAGAGAATGAGGAAGATGCAAAAGTGGAAACCCCTGATAAAACCATCAGATCTGGTGAGGCTTATTCACTATCACAAGAACAGTCGGGGGGAAACCACCCCCATGAGTCAATTATCTCCCACCAAGTCCCTCCCACAACATGTGGAAATTGTGGGAGTACAATTCAAGATGAGATTTGGGTGGGGACACAGAGCCAAGCTATACAAGCCACCAGTCATCACCCCAGGTAATCCATCCATTCAGAGGGAGTGGACCTCATAAGCTCCCCCTCAGGGTGTTAGACGAATGTATCCTTAGAATCCCAGGTTTCATACTTCAGATGCATTGTCTTTTTCCTCACAATAGGTATTTAACACATGTGGAAACTGAGGCTCAGGGTGATGAGGTAACAAACATAGGCTTAGGATCTGTGGAGCATGGGTTTGTACCAAGGTCTGTCTATCTCTGCTTTCCACTTGCTATACAATACCTTCAGCATGGGGCTAGGCGAGCACCAGCACCAAGATCACTGCTTGAGCGTAGAGTGCTGCAGCTGGCTGACAGTTTCTGTTTCTGGGTTTGGGTCCCTCTTAGTTCCTCTGCTTCCTCTGGTGATGGAATCATTCTGAGCTCACCAAAAATTCAGTAACTGCCTTATCCACAAGAAATGTGGCAGTGCAGCACAATTTAGTATTCAAAAGATAAGTAACTGGAAAAGACTGGGTTTTTAAACAAATGCACATTTTCAGTGTTTTTTCTTAAGGATTTTGTCATATGCTTTCCTTTATTGTAAGGCTATCTGAGGAGTGAAAAAATGACATATACTTTCAGTTTTTTTTTTTTTAGATGGAGTGCAGTGACACAATCTTGACTCACTGCAACCTCCACTCCCAGTTTCAAGCAATTCTCCTGCCTCAGTCTCCTGAGTAGCTGGGATTACAGGCATGCACCACCAAGCCTGGCTAATTTTTGTATTTTTAGTAGAGATGGGATTTCATCATGTTGCGCAGACTGTTCTTGAACTCTTGACCTCAAGTGATGCACCTGCCTCAGCCTCCCAAAGTACTGGGATTACAGGCATGAGCCACCGAGCCCAGCTACATTTAGTTTTTTAAGAACTAGTTTCTAAAGGAGTAGAAGAAAGAGAAAAAGCTTCTCCAAATTGTAGAATCTCAGAGCCATAAGAAAATGTAAAGGTCATCTAAAGAGCTGTGTCTGTTCCACAGGCTTAAAACCTTGGGGCCATCCTTGACTCTTTTCTTCTGTCATTCCTGGGCAATCCTGTCAGCTCTGCCTTCAAGATCAGCTCGCTTTGCAAATCTCCATACACTGTGGTTCAATCTCACTACCTTCCTGGTTCCTCCGCTTCTTGCCCCTCTTCAGTTTATTCTCAAATCCCCAAGCAGTGATACTGTAAAAACGTAAGTCAGATCATGACCCTTCTCTGGTGGCTCCTTGTCTCAGCCTGTGTTAGAGCCAGCCCTTCCAGTACCCACAAGGCCTTGTGGAATCTGCTTTCACCTTTCTGATGTCCAGCTCCTACTGCTCTCCATCCCTCCTCTGCTACAGCCACATGGGCCTTGTTACTTTGGATCATACCAGGCATGCAGCTGCCTCAAGACCTTTGCACTGGCTGTGCCCTTTGCCTGGAATACTTTTTCTCAGAGTCTGTATAGCTCATTCCCTTGCCTCCTTCAGGTCTTCTCTCAAATCTACCTTTTCAGCGAGGGTTTACCTCATGAAAATTATAGTCTCATCATCTTTTTGAATCTCCTTTCATACTTTATTTTTCTCCATTTCACTCATCACTAATTAACACATATTTTCCTAGCTTAAATTTTGCTGCCTGTCTTCTTCCACTGCAATGTAAGCTCCATGAAGACAGGGAGTTCTGTCTATTTGTTCACTACGGTGTCCCTAGCACCTAGAGCATAGTAGGTGCTCAGTAAATATTTGTGGAATTAAATAAAACCTGGTAACTCAGCCCATTTATTGTATAGATAAGGAAGTGAAGGCCTAAAGGGATTAATTTTTCTAGGGTATGCACCACTGATTAGGGGTATTGGGGATCTTGACTTACAATTTATTGTTTATTTCACTGCATGATATCTTATTTTGAGAAATTTCTAGGAAATATTACAGTCTATGTTCAAGGCTCGGTACACCAAATGATAATAGAGGGAGAAGCAGAGAGACAGAGTGAGAGAGAGAAAGAGAGTGAGATAGAAAGCGCCAATGAGAGTGTGACACACACACGCACACACACGAGTCAGAGAGATAGAGAAGTCAAAGACATGAACAAAGAAACAGAGGATGGAGACAGCCCTAACTGGATTCATAACTCTATCTGTAGCCCATCCAAGTACATTCTCCAGTCCCCTATGCTACCATCAGGATAATCAGGATTAATTTTCCCCAAACCAGTTGTAATGCTGTAACACCCTTGTCGGTTTCCTGGTAGCTATAGAACAAAATACAACCTTCTTAGCTTGGCATGCAAGTCACCATCTGCCCCTTCCTATTTTCCCCAAAATAACACCACATAATTTTCCCTGACATGCTGGTACTCTTGTTGTAGTGTTCTGTTTCCCCTCTCCAGATTCTCTGGATCTTTCTACATATTTGTCCATTGGGATGTGTGGTTTACTGAGCCTAGATTTCCCTCTTAACTTCTTCTACTTGGAAAACTCCTTCATATTTTTTATGAGCCAGCTCAAGAATCCCCTCCTCTTGTGAAACTTCCCCCTTCTTTGCCAGCGGAGTCAGCTTTTCTGTCCTCTGCATGTCCTTTTTCTGGTGGTAACCTTTACCACAGTGTCTGGGTTTCCTCATCATCATGGTATCATTTTGTCTCTAGTGGCTAGCAGAGTGCTAGGGCCGGGTGGGTACCAAAAATGTGTTAGCTAAATGAATTAAGATCAATCACAACAGCTTAACTAACTTTGGTTCTTATGTAAGTGATTATGGACAATAAGTAGTAGGAGATCATGTACACACAGCTGGTTATACAAAGTAAAGTTAGGCTACTGCTTATGTAAAGCTCTCTCTTGTGACAACAAGCAGTAAATCTAGATTAAATCTTCATTAAGTCAGTGTGCGTTGGAGATTTTTATTGGCAAAATTTTCATCATCTGTGCTTTGTTTTTCAATGACTATGAAAATTATCCATTTTGGTTCATTAACTCATTTAGTAAATATTTATTGAGCTCATATTCTGTGTCAGGCACTGTTCTGGGGTCTAGAGACACTGAAGTAAGACAAATGTCATCCCTACCATCACACCTTATAGGCTATCAGAGTGGCAGATTTTAAGCAAATGTTACACAAATAATTAATTTTTTAATCATTGTAATGACAGCTGATATTATATACATCAGTGGTCTAAAAAGCACAATAACACCTGGTATTTACTGAGTTCTTAAAATGTGTGAGTCACTGTTGTAAGTTTTACATGTTGAATTTTATTACTTCTCTTAACCCTAAGTGTTGGGTTCTATTATTATTACTTTTGTCTTATTTTGTTTTCAGATAAAGAAGCTGTGGCACAGAGAGATTAAGTGACAGAGTCACAAGCAAGGAAGGGCAGAATTGGGGTTTAAACTGCCATGCTATATTGCTGTTTGTCATAAGAAGAAATTTTTTCAAGATCTGATGAAATCAGGCACGGAGTGCAGGTTAATTTATATATTTCCTCCACCCCACCTGTTTAATTAATTAATTAATTAATTAATTTTGTTTTATTTTTATTTCATTGACATTGGCTCTGAACTGACACCCCCACCTGTTTAACACCATGACTAGCAAGGGGCTTCAGAATGTGTCAGAAAGTAGCACAGAATACTAGACTGGAAATGTCTCAGTCAGGGAGGCATCAGGCCGTCTTCTAATTATGGGTTCCATATTCCTTTCTGAGCAAACGAGTGTTATTTAGCTTACTTAGCATGCAGTTTTTTTTTTTTTTTTTAAATGTGGGTGTTTGGCAGTTGTTCTCAACTTCTCAGTTTTGAAATCTTTGCATTCAAATGTCATTCCCCCAGAGCGCTCTCCTTGACCCTCCCAACATCCCTTCTCCTTCTCTTACTTCATCCACTTTAGTTTCTTCATGGGGTTTATTATGACCTAATGTGGAACATTAGATTTGATGTTTTGTTTACTGTTTTCCTAATGCCTGGAACAGTGCTTAGTACATGTGTTCACTTCAATCGTTATTGAACAAATGCATTCTCTGGGAAACAACTCTTGGAACCAGCATGGGATCTTTCACAACAATATATACACTTGGCACTGACAATTCCAAAACTGCAAAAAGGAGGTAAAAGCTAGATCTGCTAGAATCTTCTTTTAAAGGGAAACCTACATTTCATAAACTTGGCTTGAAAGTAGCTGACTTGGCATATTTGGGCATTGGGTGGATATGAAAGAAAGCCCTAGAGATCCCAGACAGTGAGACAGTCTCTACCAGGATTGTAACAGTAGCCACTCATGGAAGCGCTGAAGCTTCTGCCTTCTGGGAACCTGTCCTCCTTGCTTCATGGAGGCAGCACAGCCCTAGACAGTCACCTGGAAATGATACCCAAAGCATGCGAGACATATAACTTCAGGGTTGATCTTTTTTATGTCAGTTTTCTGAAAACACGTCTTAAGTAACACCCATACATTTCTAGTTTGTGAATAAACTAGAATGCAAATCCACATCCACTCCGAAAAACCCACAGTCATTTCCTTCTCTGTGCTTGCTAGAGCTTATCTTTAAGTAATTATCAAACCGGTTGTTAGGCGGGCCTCTGGGTGGAAAGCTGCTGAACCCTGGGGAAAGATGAAAGTGCAGGGAGACAGCTGAAGGCATCAGCAAAAGTCATTATGACAAACGGCTTTATAATAATCATTTCTCAAAGCTGGGAATTTGTGTTTCTAATGTCTGGCTCCTGTGGAGTGTGGTTGCTCCTGTTTCTGCTTTCCCCCAGTCTCTAACGTTTATGGAAGAAATAAATCATCTAAGCTTCTGGTTGGGTGTCTTTGTAAAATGCAACAGTCTGTCTGTTGATGTGTCGCTTGACTGGTAGCCACATGCTGTCTACAGAAGTCAACTTTTTAGTACTGAGCAGTTTTGGAAGGAAGAGAAACACACTTAGATGTTCAGAGCTTTTATGTGTTTGAGACTCAATTTCTCAAAGACAATATTTTTGAGTTCTAGAAAAATTCAGACACTTAGGCTGGGTCAGTTTAAATATTTGCTTCATCTTGTAAAATACTCCACACTGGTGGGTATTTAAGTGATTAGATGAGGGTTTTTTAACTTTAGGTCCATGAATGAACTTTGGGTCGTCTGAGTAATCACTGACATTGTAGGCAGAATTTTACGTGTTGTTTCCATTTACATTTTTGGGAATAATAATTTACAGCTTTCATTAGGTTCTCAAAAGAATATGTAACTGCTATGGAGGATCTGTGTGGAAGAATGACAAATGGGAAATCCAGAGGCTTGCATTCTTCCACCTCCAATAGCAACCAAAACTTCAAAAAAGATGTTACCCTTCTGGACTGTTAGTCTCTTCACCCATAAATGAGAAGATTGAATTAAATCAATATTTTCCCAAAGTTGATTCATGTACATAGTCATTTATGGACTGTCTTTATGATTGTTGCCATATCCAATCAAAAACTGTTCTATTTCCTTAATATTTTTTCTTACATCTCAACACTTAAAAAAAAACTACTTTAAAATAAATCTGTTTTGTGCATCTGTAACTGAAAAACTAGCATCATATGATGTAAATTTTAGAAAGATTATTAATTTACTACATAAAGATTATTGTCTCTACACCAATGGTAGGTGCCATACCTGACACATTGGTATAATGGATATACAGTCATACCTTGGTATCTGTGAGGGATTGATTCCAGGACCTCCCTGAGGATACCACAATCTGAGGATGCTCAAGTGCCTAATATAAAATGAAATAGTATTTGCATTGTCCCATGTACATACTCCCAAATAGTTTAAATCAACTCTAGATTTCTTGTAATAGCTAATACAATGTACATGCTCTGAATAGTTGTAACACTGTATTGTTTACAGAATAATGATGAGAAAAACAGTTTGTACATGTATGTTGTAGGGCTAATGACATTTTTCATTTGCAGTTGGTTGAATCCACAGATGAAAACTCCTGGATACAGAGAGCTGACTGTATTGCGTTTACCCCTCTAGATTCACTCCTTACCCTTTTCTAGTCCGAAGAGCCCAGACAACACTTTCTTCACTAAGGCATTAAGAAATGAAGGCTGTGGTTTTTCTCTGTGGGCTAGATATGTTAATGAGGGTTGCTACTTTGGAATTTCAATGGGCAAAATAGGAGACTGAAATAGTAGACAGAGGCCAGGGGATGGTGCTTATCTTTCAGAGACAAGGAGGACGCAATGACCAATAAGCCACAGGATGGAATGCTAAGCAGCATGTTTTGACCAATAGGGTTCTGTGTGATGGCTACTCAATCACAGGTCTATAGGAAAAAAATAGGTGGACATCCTATTAAGGTGCTGCTTGACATAAAAAGACAAAAATATTCTATGTTCACTAAGCCTAACTCAAATGGCTGTGGTGGGATTTATAGTTTCTTATTTAGTTTCCAGACCCAGAGCCCCTCAACTGAGGGGACACCAGGTTCCTATGAGGAAAGACCCTGAAATGTGGCCAAACTGTATGCCACGACAGTTTCCCTAAGCCTTCTCCAGAGGGACCTGAAGCAATTAAGCAGGGAGAATGTGTAAGTTGGGTGGGGGAAAAGAAATACCCAAACTTTCTAGGTGGTTTATTAGGAAGTGGTGCTGAACCTTAGAAGCTTTCATAGTTTACTGGTTAAAGCTTACAGAAGTAAGAGTAGAGACAGATTTTCTTTTTTTTTGAGATGGAGTCTCGCTCTGTCACCCAGGCTGGAATGCAGTGGCACAATCTCGGCTCACTTCAACCTCCACCTCCCGGGTTCAAGCAATTATCCTGCCTCAGCCTCCCAAGTAGCTGGGATTACAGGTGCGAGCCACCATGCCCAGCTAATTTTTGTGTTTTTAGTAGAGATGAGGTTTCACTATGTTGGCCACACAGGTCTCAAACTCATCACCTCAAGTGATTCACCTGCCTTGGTCACCCAAAGTACTGGGATTACAGACATGAGCCACCACACCTGGCCCATTTTTTTTTTTTTTTTTTTTTTTTTTGAGACAGGATCTGACTCTGTCACCCAAACTGGAGTGCAATGGCTGATCACAGCTCACTGCAGCCTCCACATCCTGGGCTCAAACTCTCCTCCTGCCTCAGCCTCCCAAGTAGCAGAGACCAGAGGCCTGCACCACCATGCTTAGCTAATTTTTGTATTTTTTTTGTAGAGAATGAGTTTCATCATGTTGCCCAGGCTGGTCTCGAACTCCTGGGCTCAAGTAATCTGCCTGTCTTAGCCTCTCAAAGTGCTGGGATTATAGGCGTGAGCCACTGCATCCAGCCAGGGAATAGATATATCTAATAACTGGCAGAATCCCACAATGATTCTTACACCAATGGAATGAAAGGTATAGTAGGAAGAGCCAAGTATAAGGAAGCCCCTGAAACTGTACACCTTCTTCTTCACTCCCAACAAGATAGCAAGTCTTGCAGGGAGATTTGCAGAGATTAGCATTACCATAGAAAACTTGAAAGATATAGGAAACGTGTCCTACTACCTCCTCATTTAACTCACCTGTCTGGCTGGTAGAAAAGCTAAGTGGGTCATGAGGAATTACGGTAGATTGTTGCAAACTTAACCAGGTGGTGATGCCAGTTGAAAATGTATTTTCAGATGTAATAACTTTATGGGAGCAAATCAGCAGAGCCATGGCACCTAGTATATAGCTATTGATCTGGTAGATGTTTCTTTCTATTTTAATCAGTAAGAAATATCAGAAGTAGTTTACTTTTAAAAAACAAGAACAATGTAAATTTATACTCTCTTGCCCTAGGACTATGTCAACTCTCCTGCAATCTATCCTAACAGTCCCGAGGGTCCTGGATCATCTTTATATTCCATAAAACACCATGCTCATCCAGTACATTGAAGACACAATACAATAGGATTTGATTAACATGAGGTGATAAGCCAGAGGGTAGAAGATAAACACCACCAGGTGCTAATGACATTTCTAGGGGTCTAGTAGCCTGAGGGATATTGGGATAGCTAAAGTTATTTGTAAGTTATTGCATCTTACACCATCCTACAAGAAGAAAGAAGTACAATTCTTGTTGGACTTCTTTGTGTTTTGAAGGAAATGTATACCACATATTGTATAATGAAAGGGGTCCATCCTTGTCACCAGAGGACTCAAATGTGTTGGAAGTAACAACACAGAACCTTAGGGGTTTCTTTGTGAAAAATAGTTCTTGCCTTGCTACTAGATGTTAATAGACACAGTGTGCCTGATGGTGGGATGCCAAGTGATTATGTTATTTGAGTCGCCCATCTTGAACTGCGTAACATACGATCAACCGAACCATAAAAGGGAACATAAGCAGCAGCATTTATTTTAAATGGAAATATATATGATATGAGGCTCCAGCAGGTCTGGAGGGCTCCATTAGATTGCACCAGTAAGTGGTTTAGACTTGCACATACTTCCTCTTGATGAATATGTACCTGGCTCATGGATTTCTGTATGGTATTCTGGCATCAGCGGAAAGTGGACAATCAAAGTACTACAACCCCACTCAATGAGCAGACCTTTAAATGGAATTTCTGGTTGTCTGTTTTGTGTGGAAGGAGATGATGGCCTGTGATACAGATCTACACTGACTCAGGGTTAGTCCCAGATGGGTCACCTGGTCAGGGACTTGGAAAGAATAAAATTGAAAGATTGGTGAGAAGTAGAGTCTAAAAGACAGGTTGTCTGGATAGTCTTCACAGAATGGGACATAGTATGAAGATTTTTTTTTCCTCATGTAAATGCCTGGTAGAAGAAAATCAAAGTAGAGGAAATTCTCGATAATCCATATCGCTTCTTCTGAGAATGACAGCCTTTTTCCCTGGCCACCTTGGTGTTTGCCCAGTGGCCCAGTATTTGAAGTGACAATGGTGGCAGGGATAGATGTTATTCAAGGACTCAACAACATGTTGTCCCTGCTACAAAGTTGATCTGGCTATTACCATTGTTAAGTGTCCAGATGGTCAATAAGAGAGACTAACTTTGAACCCCTGCTACAGCAAGATTCACCTGGGAAACCAGTGTGCCTGTGTCACAAAAGCATGCTCTGAATTACAAAGAAGGACCAGCAGGGCGATGGTTGGAGTGTTAATGGAAAAACACAAATGCATCAGATAATGGGAACAATTCCATTCTTCCACTGTTGCTGCTGCTGTTTTGCTGAGTTCTCTTTACCAAAAGGATCAGTTGGAAAAGAAGGAAACTGTCATGATTCAGCAATTTCATCTGTATACTTTGTCTCATTTCATTCTCATGACAACTCTCTATACTAGGTCATAGCCCCATTATAGAAAATGAAAACACAGGCTCAGAGATTAAGTTTCACATCTATTGTAAAGTCTCATGGATAATAAGATGTGATATCGAAGTTTGAACCCAGATCTGTTTATATCTGCTTTTTAGGAAACTGTCTGGGATGCTAAGATAGATCTCAGTGGGTATCTGCTGGCTACTGTGGAGGTCATTCTCCTACCCTCACACCTTTGCCGGGACACTAGAGGAGGCAAACTGTTTTCTTCTGTATTTCTCATTCAGCTGCAGTCTATGGAGTAAGGATGAGCAGAACCCTGCTTGAAGAGAGGGAGGCAATATGTGGCGGCTACATGCTCCTGGTAAGGCTCCTAAAGTACCCTGGGTTGGGAAGCATCTCAGGGCTCTTTTTCCTGGGTTGCATCTACAGAATCTCTATCAAGGGATGGAGAGGACTCTGAGTTTTATGGAGTCGAAGACCTGGGATGGGCCACTTAGGAGAAGGTGAAGACGGTGAGGCAGGAGGCTACTTTGTAGGAGTGACCAGATTCTACAAAGGGGAGCCCTTGAATTCAGGCATATAGCTCTGCTCCATACACACCTAGCCCTGGTGACAAGCAAGGGTCATTTTCTGCATCCTCCTTTCCCACATTATATTTCACAGAAATGAGCTAATTCTCACATGGAACCCTCATGGCTCTTTTTCTGTTTCTTCCTCTTGGAGAGTGAGGGCTTTCACTCTTGAAGCCGTTTCTAGACACTGTTCTGAGAGAACTTGTGTGATTCCTCTTAGACCCTCCAATGCCCCTCCGTCTGGATTAGGCACCTCTTCTCTGTGGCTCCAGGGACACCCTGTGCTTGGCCTTTTCATAGCACTTTTCACATGTGCTGTGGGGTTGAATGTATCTATTTTGCAGTATTGTTGTGGGATAATATATGTAAAGTAATTAAGCTTGGCCTAGGGTTTTGTTATGGTGATTGTCTACTCATCAGTCATGTCCATCGTAAGCTTTGAAGGAAGGGACTGTATCTCTGATACCTTTCACTGAACCCAGGACATGAATTTTCAGTAAAGTTCTGATGAAAGAATGAATTGAATAAAATGAGTTAAAGAGTAGCAAAGGTAGAGGATGAGTATGCTTTTCCTGAACCATTTAAATATATACAAATAATAAGCATACAATTCCTGATAATTTCAGTGAGAAAAATTCTTTATTTAAAATAGGCTATGTATTTTTCACTAGATTAAATAAAATATTCTATAAATGAGAACTGTAAATTCAATACACCAAACCCAGTAATACCAGTCAGGAGTTCTCCACCAATCCCCATTTAATAAAGTTTAAATGAATTAGCTTAGAATTATGAGAATATGTGCCTTTGCTTAGAGAAAAAAGCAGTGCCACATTTTCTGGATATAATAGTGTCATGCTAGTAAGAGAAATTCTATAATGCTTAAGACAGCTAAGAAACAGTGAATCAAATGCTGAGACCCTTAGACCATTGCTTTGATATTATTAATAGTATTTCTAAATCACAGAGGCAATTGACACGTTTTATTTCAGCAAGATATTGAAAGCAAGAAGGGGACCTACACTATTTCTAGCCATTTGCATTTATTAGTATGTGCTTAGCACTTTTAATGCCTTTGCTGCAGAAGGGTAATAAGTGTTTTAGCAAAAAGGTACACTGTGGGGACAAAGCTGGGAAGCTTGTGCATACAGAAAGTAGCTAATCTCTTAGAGGTGTCAGGGCTCTTGGAAATGCCAAGCGTCATGCATCATCTTGGGCTCCTGGGCCTTGTTTCCCGGCGCGGATGTTTGCAGAGAATTTGGGGCCATTGTGGTATCCATGGTTGTTTCTTCCTGGAAATCCATGGATGTGGTCATGTCAGCACCATAGGTCCCATAAATATCAGCTAATTCAGGGGTCATCAATGGGTCAGCAGCTGCTGGGGTGATGCTGAGGGGTCCCTTCCTCTTTCCTGAAGGGCTTCTTGGCAGGCTGGAAACATCATCCTTAGCGAGAGCAAGGAGCCCTGCGTGGGCAGCAGGTTCTAGGTCTGGAAAGACAGCTGGGTTTTCTGGATTGTCTGGATTGGCCTCCGGCATAGGGGAGCCTTGTGCATCTCCTTCTCCCTTCTCAGGGCCTTTGGTTGCAGCTGCTGGTGAGTCAAATTCCAGAGTGAAGTCACCGCCCATAGCTGGGTTGTGAGGCATTCCCTCAAAGCCGGGCCTCATGCCTTCAAATCCTGGAAACATGGCTCCATAGCCCATCGGGCCTCCTCTCCCTCCCTGGAAAAAAGACATTCATCAAAGATACCATTATCACATGCTATTAACTATACCATGCAACTATACCTGGTCACATTCACCAAGGATCTCTAAAAAACTGGTAGAGAACAGGAAGTTGGCTGATAGCTTTGTGTAAGCTAATTTCTCACTAAACTGGCTTTGAAACATAATGAAGAGGATTCTGCGCTTATCTGGGTAGGGGAAGGCCACTTCCACAAAAGAGAGAAAACAGAGCAGAAGCAAGACTTGAGGCAAAGTGAGTTTAAATTTAATTTTAAGAAAACAAGCAGTTACAATGGGTACTACCATCATAAACCAAGTAAGAACTGAAAGTCATAACTGCATTTCTTGAGGGAGAATCTTGTCAATGGCATTTTTCAGTGTCCCCCAAATAAAGTTCCATGTAAGTTTTTTTTTCTTTTAGGGATCTCATTATGTAGCTGGTCTAGAACTCCTAGGCTCAAATGATCTTCCTGCCTCAGCCTCCCTAGCAGCTGGAATTACAGGGGTGAGACTCTGCGTGCAGCTAAGACTTTTATTTTCTTAAAGCACAAAGTTTAAGAAAAAAGTTTGACTTCCCTGGAGTAACTAAAATATTTTCTTCCTGTGGACAGATAGAATTCCAGAACTGACCATGTTTCTTTCTTTACCTTTGCTGCCAGAAATATGAGGTCCAAAATCTTAGGCTGTTTGTAGCAATTGAGCAGGACTGTGTGACTTGCATATCTATATTCTGATTTTCTTGAAATTATAACTCATTTTAAATCCTACCTTCAATTTTTGGTTATATTTATTGTGTGTTTTTCATAAACTCTGAAAAATCTTTTGGGAATGAAGCAGAATAGAAATAATTAATATTATATGATGGCAATTAACACTTACTTGAATTTTGAATTTCCAGCCACTTGTATTGGTGTTATATAGATACAATATTCTTTCCTTCTACTTTCTCCTGACTCTTCATTCTCTAAGTCTCAGCTTTCACATAATCTCCTCCAGGGATGATGCTGTGAATCCCCGGGCTGGGCTAGCTGCCCTTCCTCTCTGACTCTTTCTCTCTAATAAAGCTGTTATTTCTTTTATCCCATGATTTTGACATTAGATATCTGCCCTTGTACCTATCTTTTCCATTCATTAGATTATAAGCTTCTTGAAAACAAGAATTTTTTTTTTTTTTTTTGAAACAGGGTCTCACTCTGTTGCCCAGGCTGGAGTGGGTACAATCTTGGCTCTTTGCAACCTCCGCCTCCCAGGTTCGAGTGATTCTCCTGCCTTAGCCTCCCAAGTAGCTGGGACTACAGGCTTGCATCACTATACCAGGCTGATTTTTGTATTTTTAGTAGAGATGGGGTTTTACCATGTTGGCCAGGCTGGCCTCAAACTCCTGACCTCAGGCGATCCACCCATCTCAGCCTCCCAAAGTGTTGGGATTATAGGCGTGAGCCACTGTGCCCAGCCAAAACCAAGACTCTTGTCTTGTTTATATCATTTTCCTATGTGTGTGGCACACAGAAGGTACTCAAAAATACTGAGATGTAAGTTTTCTTTCACAGATAATATGTGTGTGTGTTTATTAACTTGATAGGATCTGTAGTTGACAATGATTTGTTAATTCAGTATCGCTTTGTTTTGTCTTGCCTTGTGCTTTAACAGATGTAACAGGTAAAATATCTCTTAGGAAAAAAGTCAAGTTGTACGACTTTATTAGATCTCAAATCTGAAACTTGCATGAATAATAACATAATAGGAGTATACTCTCATTGACAATGCACATTGCCATTTATAATAATCACATTTTAAACTTGGTTGATTTTCTTTCGCTTTTCGATCTTTCAATTTTGAGGTCTGAATTACTTGTAATGCTGTGAATTTGATCTTTTGAGGGGTAAAATGGTCCCAGAAAGAACAAGAGCTCTGTATGAACCACAAGTATCTTTTTGGTTTGAAGTGTATATAGTTCAATGACAGCCTTTCAAGGGCTGGATTGTACTCTGCTCATCTACAAGCAATAGGGCAAAACTCTATGCTCAAGAATAGTTGTCACCCAGAAATGAAAGATTATGTAAGAAATATGATGAAATCTTTGGTTATTGCTTCAGAATTAAGCTTTGTTTTTGGAGTGGAAAAATCTGAGTCACATGCTCATTTGGCTACATTCATGGCAGACATCTTGCAGTCAGCCATAAGTGACTGTTCTTCCGTGGCTACTATTTTAAGAAGAGTTAGAAGATATTACTCACTGCCATTTCTTCTGAACTCATGATGCCAAGTCTGGCAGGGGCATTCTGTTCAAAAAGAAATATTGCATCAAATTACGAATCAGCTACCTTCTTATCTACTCAAGACAAAGTTAAAATTATTTAGTTTTCACTTAAACCTTAATATTAATACTGTGTCCAGAGGCAGAGTAAAGTGGAGAGGTGAGTCATTATGGAATAAATGTAGCCAACTTGGATAATTCAGATCTAAAAATTTTTTTTCTTTAATACCCTTGTGTGTGTGTGTGTGTGTGTGTGTGTGTGTGTGTGTGTCTGGCCAGGATTATCCAAATAGGAAGTGTACCACCTTACTAATGTAGGCATTCAGAGAATGTTTATTTGGAATCTCTTGTGTGAGACCTAGATTTTATAATTTTAGCTCTTAAGATAACATTTAATTAAAACAATACTTTTTATAGAATATGGACTTACCAATTGATTTGCTCCAAAAGGCATGTAAAACATTCCTGGATAAAGCTAAATAAAATACAATCATTATCACAAAGTGCATTTTCCAATGGAAAAACTTTTAAATAAGTTGCAAACAGAGATGTGGTATAAAAAAAAAAACTTACCGGAGATTGTTTATTTTGTGGCGTTGGTCCCCGAGAAATCAAACGGGCTATTTGGAAAATCTTTAAATGGTGGAAAACAGAATAAATAAATCACATAGGCAAATCCCCATTATGGTAATTTCTGAGTTATATGAAACACATTTTCAGATGGATTAGTATAGGAAATAAGTATTTACTATTTAAAAAAGCAAAGGAACCCATTATATTTCATATTCATGAATAAATGGGACAATGAAAAAATTCACTCTTCTTCTTTGAAATATAGAACAGCTTTTGCAGGGAAGTGTCTCATTGAGATCTGTACTTACAGATGGACCCTGTGGATCAGCAAAATCCAATTCTGGGACCTGTATTACAGATAAATATTAAAATTATCAGTCAAAAAATGAACAAAAAGATAAGTGCAAATCAAAAATAGAAAAAGTGAACAAATAAAAATAAAAATAAAAAATAGAAGTGTCTCACTGAGATCTGTACTTACTGACGGGCCTTGTGGATCAGCAAAATCCATTCTTGGGAGCTATATTATAGATAAATATTAAAATCATCAGTAAAAAAGAACAAAATAGATAAATAAAAGTAAAAATAAAAATAGACAAAGTGAACAAATAAAAATATAAAAATAAAATACAGAAAGTGTCTCATTGAGATCTGTACTTACTGACGGGCCTTGTGGATCAGTAAAATCCGTTCTTGGGAGCTATATTATAGATAAATATTAAAATCATCAGTAAAAAAAGAACAAAATAGATAAATAAAAGTAAAAATAAAAATAGACAAAGTGAACAAATAAAAATAAAATACATAAAGTGCCTCATTGAGATCTGTACTTACTGATGGACCTTGTGGATCAGCAAAATCTATTCCTGGGAGCTGTATCACAGATAAATATTAAAATTATCAGTCAAAAAATAAAATAGATAACAATAACATAAAAAATAGACAAAGTGACATTAAAGATAAAAAATAGGCAAAGTGAACTGAACATATGCTTATCTTGTTTACAATTACAATAAAACAATTAAAATGAGTTTCATTATTTTACTTTCTTTTAGTGTTTTGGGGGGTATGACCCAAGAGTTTGCAGTGGTCTTTTACTAACATGACTTCAATGTACCGGCAGGGGAATAAGGCACATCTATCATGGCTTTGCTATCTCTGCAGAGTAGAAAGTAATGAATTTTGGAACTGGAACGTATCTGGTTGGTTTGAACCCTGGCTGTGCCACTTAGTTTTTGTGTACTCCTGGAAAATTTTGTAACTTCTCAAAATCTGTCTTCCTTTCTTTAAAAAGGCTGATCATATGTATTTTTATAGGATTGTAGGCAGGATGATATGGGGAAATGATAAATGCCCACAACATACTGGTCATGTGGTATCTTCCTTTTTTTAAATCATTGCACTTTTCTCTACATTATTACAAGGTACTTTTTTTGTGGTTGTCATCTCTCTGTCAGAGAGATAATAATGCAAAATCCTACTTGTTATGCTGAGGGATCAATTACTTTTCTCAGTCTTTCCAACACCAGAAAAGACCTGTGATAGGAAACCTGGACTTTTCTGGGCTTCTATTCTATTTCATATGGAAGTTTTCTTCTTCTGCAACTAAGAAGCCCGGTTTTATAGGCACAGGGTCTAAATCTCAGTTATGGAAGACTGATTAAGAATATATTTGTGGCCAAGGGCAGTGGTGCACTCCTGTAATCCCAGCACTTTGGGAGGCCAAGGTGGGCAGATCACGAGGTCAAGAGATCAAGACCATCCTGGCCAACATGGTGAAGCCCCGTCTTTACTAAAAATACAAAAATTAGCTGGCTGTGGTGGCACACGCCTGTAGTCCCAACTACTTGGGAGGCTGAGGCAGGAGAATTGCTTGAACCTGGGAGGTGGAGGTTGCAGTGAGCCGAGATGGTGCTGCTACACTCTAGCCTGGCAACAGAGCAAGACTCTGTCTCAAAAAAAAAAAAAAAAAAGAATATGTAATATATATCATATATTATGCCTGAAGGCTATGACTGTTTAAAAGTGGTCTGCAAATTGGTTTTCTTTTATTAGGTTAGCTGGTGATTCTGATCTGACTTCAAGGGAAGGGAAGTACCTCAGGCTTTGGTGGCTTATCTGATGGTGCCACCTGCTGCTCAATCGGAGGCAGTTCTCCTTCCTGCAAAAGCAGCTGTCCCAGGTGAATTGGAGGCTGAAATACTCTTTTCTGTGCTGTGGCCTGGTTGGCGGTTCCAGCAGTAGACTGGAGGAAAGGTTTCAGTCCTGGCTGTTGAGGCTTCAAGGATGGCTGTGATGGGAGAGGTGGGGGATGCACAGGCAAAGAATATTCATACTGCAGAGAAATTTGAAAAGAGTGTCAGGAAGGGGTGGCTCATTAGACAGTGGTGCCTAGAATTTCTAAACAAAGGGGCTTGGGATGCTTTCTATCTGGAAGGGAAGCTAGGGGACTTGTCTTGAAGCTGCGTGTCCATAGGAAGCACCAGTGAGAGTTAATGTTGTTTGGGGAGGTCTTGTGTGTGCTTCCCGTGCCTCCTCTGGGAAGGACTCATGAAGGTGAAGCTACCTGAACCTCCCGGTAGGATGAGTCATGTCCTTCTCTGAGTTCCCATAGCTGTCTGTATATATCTGTATCTTTATTTTACCACTTTCTCACTGGATGATAATTATTTGTTATAAATCTTTGTCCCCCAGTCAATGGAGAGAGAATGATATATCTTGTTTTTTGTTATAGCCTCTGTACTTAGCATAGCTCCTAACAAGTGCCTGGCCCATGGTGGCTGCCTAGCATATTTTTGGAGTTAATGAAAGGATAAAGGGAATTAATTAAAATACCAATCAAATTATTGCATCATGGAGTCCACTTTGGAAACAACTAAGTGAAGAAACAGTCACCATTAACATAATTGATTGTTCTACTAAATGTGACCCAGTGGTAATGCTCCTGCTGTGGAAGACCACCTGGAACTAAAATTCCCTGTTGATCTTGGTTATGAGTCATATATTAAACAAAAAAATTATCTGTTAAAACCACCATGTTTTTGGCTTCTTCTAGAAATTACTTGTGGTGGATGGCTCCCTATTGCTTGTAGATTGATTGCAAACTCCTCAGACCAGCAAGGAAGTCTCACAACAATTTGGGGCTCTGCTTTGCCTCTCCAGCCAACACCCCTCTCTGAGCTCTCCCAGTATTCATTACTCACATCTCACAATTCAGCAACTTAAAATATGTTGTCTCATCCTATCTGAATCAGATGAGATATGAAATTTCACAATCCTTGGAACCATTCTTAAATGTCTTCACTTTTACTACCAAACCACAATTTGGTTTATGTGTTTATTGGGCATCTAATCAATAATGGTTAACAGATTGATATATTTATTGACTTCTGTAGGGTTCATGGTGTTTTTTATTTTTAATTTTTTTTGAGACTGAGTCTCACTCTGTTGCCCAGGTTAGAGTGCAATGGCACAATCTTGGCTCACTGCAGCCTCCACCTCCTGGCTTCAAGCGATTCTCTTGCGTCAGCCTCCTGAGAGTAGCTGAGATTACCGGCGCTTGCCATCATGCCTGGCTAATTTTTATATTTTTAGTAGAGATGGGGTTTCACCATGTTGGCCAGGCTGATGTCAAACTCCTGACCGCAAGTGATCCACCCACCTTGGCCTCCCAGAGTGCTGGGATTACAGGCATGAGCCACCGCACCTGGTTATTGTCATCATTTGAAATTAGCCTTTGAGAAATTATTTAGAAAATCTTGATTCCAACGAAAATTGTACAGGAAGTAGCCTGCTTCGATTTTTGAGGATTATTTCCTGATATCTTTAATATAGGTCTCATATTTTGGAGGCCATATCTTCCTATTTTAAATAAATATGCAAATAGTTTCAAATTAAAAAAAATTTCTTAAGTACTAAAAGCAGTTATAGGCTTCAATTTATTTGGCATGAGAATAATTTTACTAGGACTTGGCTATTGCTAATATATCATAACTTAAGGAAAGCAAGTAAGCAGAGGTTTTAAAGCCTGAGGTTTCAAACGTATTGATGCTATTCACTCACCTGCTGAGTTTCCTGTTCCCTTGGCCTCATCCATGGAAAAGAGGAATGTGGTGGGAGGAGACCGTGCATCAATAAAGAATTAAATGATTTCCCAAAGCCAAATCTAGAATACTAAAGACATGGATAAAAAAAGACATGTTTAAATTTTAAATATAACATTGGTTACATTTGGTTTTCATTTTCTAAAAAATCAGCAGATAGCATAAATATAGCAAAAGCAAAAGTGATGTTGGTTAATTTAAAAGGAATAGGTAAGGCTGGGCATGGTGGCTCATGCCTGAAATCCTAGCACTTTGGGAGGCCGAGGCAGGTGAAGCACCTGAGGTCAGGAGTTCGAGATGAGCCTAGCCAACAGGGTGAAACCCCGTCTCTACTAAAAAGCACAAAAATTATGGCATGATGGCAATCCCAGCTACTTGAGAGGCTGAGACAGGAGAATCGCTTGAACCCAGGAGGTGGAGGTTGCAGTGAGCCGAGATCATGCTACTGCACTCCTGCCTGGGCAACAGAGTGAGACTCTAAAAATAAATTAAAAAAAAAATAAATCTACCAATCAAATGAATAGGCAAACTCTTCCTTTCAATGAACTTAAATTTCATTTTGAGCTAGTCTGCAATATTTCCATAAACTTGTTTGAGATTTAGCTTCTTAAGTACTTGTGTTTTGTGCCATATAATAAAATTAATAATTCAGGAAAAGATTCTTTTTTTAACTAAATAAAATTCAATATTGTTTTTAGTTTTCCCTGTCACTCTATCTTACTTTGTTTTAGGCCCTTATTTACTTCTTTCAATATTTAGGATATTGTCTATTCATAAACAAATTTGATGAATTATAATGCTGCTGCTAATATTAACACCACCACCACCATGAATACTTGCAATTAGAAATATGATTACCTGAGAAAGTGTATTTAATCCCTGCAAGCTTCCCAACTGTCTCATTGTCTGTCAAGAAAAAAAGGGGTTACTGTTTATTGCCTATGCTGTGTTTGACACAACTGATTTCTCATGATATTTGACATTATTAACACAGAGTTTGGTGTGGATCAATTTAACAAAATGAAAGTAGACACAAATCTTCACTGAAAGGTCAAAATATTAAATTTGGTTCTGCCATTGTTATTATTATTGCAATTAAAATAATGTAGTTGCTTTTATCATTAATTAAAGGAGAAAAAGTTTTATTTAAGTGGGGCTTACATTGAAACATGGGAAAATAGCTCATTCCATTGAAATAATAAATGTAATTGTCAGGACATTACTTCATTGACTCTTTTCTCCCCATTTAATTTACCTTGCCCTGTACAAGTCCAGCCAGAAGAGGAATTTGAGAAAAACAAACAAAACAAACAAATATAACTTTTACCCCTTCCCAAACAATAAGACTTTCAAAATAATAAATATAAAAACTATTGGAAGAAACGTTAAATGTCTGGATAGATTATTGAGAATGCCACCATTTTAACAGAAAGTAATTTAACTTTTCTTCATAGGAAGAGATTTAGAATGTTTTGGATTGAGTTTAAGCTAAAAAGTAAGAAAAAAAATCCCTCAGTGAAATTAGCTTCCATGTGAAATAAGCATCCAGCTCAAATAGGTGTTGATGACCCCCAGCTTACCATGCATGATACATGGAAATTTCACAAGACCTTGTGAAAAATTTATAATCTTATAAGTATATTTCTGTGTATAACTGTCAATATTTTATTGACATGACAAAATTTCTGTTTTGCTGGGGTTTTCTAAACAGAATCTGTATTATGTGATAACTGCAATAAGAGAAATAGACTGTACAACTTATGCAGGAAGTATCATAGCACAATGTTAATGCTATTTACCAGACTTATAAGAAATTAAATTTTGTATGGGTAATTTTTTTTTCATGAGAACTTTATCTCATAAGATAGTATAAGAAGCAGGATTAAAAATAAACTATTTGTGAGTACAGAGCAATGTATTTTAATCAGCACAGTAATTTTATTAATGTGCATATAATGTATAAGGCATTAATTATTAATATTGCTTTGGTTTGCATAGAGACAATGTTCTAAAACTTAAAACACCTGAGAGTTTAAAATTTCAGTAGAATTATAAGACAAAGCTCTAGTAAATGTCATAACTTTTCTAGCACTCCTCAGGATAGCAGCCACAAACTTCTGGCTAGGAAAACTGGGAAACACACCATCATATTTCTCCTGTATCACAAATATATCAATGTAAAGTTAATATATAAAAAAATCTGACAATACATACCTCAAGGCTCAAACTAGCCATACCCGGTATTCCAGATTGCTGAGGAAACAACTGAATGAAAGTAAGAATAATTTTGAGTCTCATTGGCGCAAAACTTCCTTCGATGCTCATTGGGCATAGGCTATCCCTCCAGTACATAAGGGCTACCTGAGGGGCCACCATTTTGGTTTATTACCCAAATGACTTGAGTGCTTGGGCAGAATGAAGAAGAACGTAAGTTATTTGGGGGAATCAACATAGCATTTGATAACTCTGCTCCCACATGCATCATCTATCCTTTGTCTCTAACTTAATGCTTCATTGCTTTAAAAACAAAATACGATTTAGAGTTACACACAGGAGAAGTAGAATAAAGCAACAAAATAGAAAACTACTAGTACTTTATATTCTTAAAAAATTACCACAGAAAAAAGTAAAGGGGCCAAACTCAAGCTGAATTTTCATGTGCTTTTGACAAACCTACATGATTTTGGTTTACGGGATGTGGCATGGAATCAGGACATTGCGAAAAATCATGTGCAAAATCTAACTTGATTCCCATTCAAAGGGCTTCAGCAAATTCTCTATCATTTTTAATGAAATATTATTTTATGCATAGGCATAGGATATTGCTTCAGTACATAAGGGCTACCTGAGGGACTGATCTGTGTTTATACTTTGGGATCATATCAGGTTTTTTTTTCTTACATAAAAAGCATTCTAGCACAAAATACTATTATACTTAATGTATTCCTTTAAAAGTTGTTCAAAAATATACCTATCTATTCAATTAGCTTTTCAAAATGTAAGATATTTTCCTTTCCTTTTTTTTTTTTTTTTTTAGACCAAGTTTCACCCAGGCTGGAGTGCAGTGGCGCGATCTTGGCTCACTGCAACCTCTGCCTGCTGGGTTCAGGTGATTCTCTTGCCTCAGCCTTCTGAGTAGCTGGGATTACAGGCACAAGCCACTACCACACCTGCCTAATTTTTGTATTTTTAGTACAGATGGGGTTTCTACTAAATTCTCAGCTTGAGCTCAGGAGTTCAAGACAAGACAGGGCAACATAGTGAACCCCATCTCTATTTAAAAAAAATAAAAAAGGAGGTCGGGTGCAGTGGCTTATGTCTGTATTGGTAGCACTTTGAGAGACCGAAGTCGGCAGATCACCTGAGGTCAGGAGTTTAGACCAGACAGGCCAACATGGTGAAACCCTGTCTCTACTAAAAATACAAAAAAAGTAGCCAGGTATGGTGGCAAGTGCCTGTAATCCCAGCTACTTGGGAGGCTGAGGAAGGAGAATCGCTTGAACCCAGGAGGAGGAGGTTGCAGTGAGTCAAGTCTGTGCCATTGCACTCCATCCTGGGCAACAGAACTAGACTGTCTCAAAAACAGAACGAAACAGCAACAACAACAAAAAGGAAGACTAGAGGGAAGGGAAAGGCATTATAAATGTGTAGCAAATACTCTGGGTAGGGAAAGAGGTTAGCTGTGTAGACAGGAAGAGTGATTGTGCATGTATGTCTGTTTGTGGTGGATAGCTTGTTGAGAATTTGGGGGTTGGTGAGAGCAGAACCTTTTCCCCCACTATTTGCCAGTATGTAAATAAGATATCTTAGCTTGAACCACAGAACAAAGTGTACTTTGCTTCCTGTCTGCTGTAAGTCATAGATTAAAGAATATTTACATGAATGTATACAGACAGGGGATACATTTCCCATGCAGAATGAAAAGGAGAACATCTGATTTGATAGGCAGTCAGTTGGCAATAATAAGCAATTGTTCTGTTCCTCAGAGTGGACCCGATTGATTCAGGTGTGGATCAATATAAGTTCAAAGAAGGCCAATGTATTAGACTGATGAGGAATGGCTGAGGCTGACCCCAATGTCAGTATCATACAAAGGTAAGCAAGAGTGGCACCCTCAATTTTTCTTTCATTTAAAATTCATCTTGTGTGATGGAACAGAGACTCTTATTTTTATTTGTGGAATTAAGGTTTTCATCATTATAATCAGTTTTCATCCTCTTTCTCCATTTCATCCTCTTTCTCTAAAACACCTTAAGAAAACAAGTAGCTAACCATTTCTTTCAGGGAATTAAAATATTCTAAAGTTTATTTGAGGCCAACTATGAGCTCCTGGAGACAAGAGATCATGTCTTACTTTTATTTTTTCAATACCCAGTACATTGCTGGATGCATGGCAGCTCCTCAGTATATATTTGCTAAATGCATACAGCAGCCAAATAAAGTTTTTGTGATAACAGAATTGCATGCTGTTGGCTGGAGTTCAGTGTTCAAAAGCTTGTGTTTGCATGAGATCATTTCAATATATACTAGAGTGGATCAGGTGTGGGACTGTAATACGAAATTAGTCCCATTGCTATGATATGTTTTAAGAAACTTCAGCTCTCAGTCACACAATTTCATGCTTACAAGGTAAATTTTCTAGTTAATTACTAGTTTGAAATGGAATTATCTAGCTCAGTTTTGTAACCATAGTAATTTGGCAGATTGTTCTTTTTGAAATGAAGAAAATGTACTTTTTCAGAGAAATTTCCTATTTCCGTTTCAACTTTATAATGATAGCAAGAAGTTGATAATAAAATTGTGCCATACATTGTGGAGACTATCTAAGACTTTTAACTTTGAATGAGTGGAAAAAGATTTAGAAGTTGCCTTAAGACTATTTAAAATAAGTTTTTAGCAGAAATATCTTATGTTTCACTTACTGCTTTTTATTTTTTATTTTTTTAGACAGAATCTCACTCTGTCACCCAGGCTGGAGTGCAGTGGCGCAAGCTTGGCTCACTGCACCTCTGCCTCCCGGGTTCAAGTAATTCTCCTGCCTTAGCCTCCTGAGTAGCTGGGATTACAGGCACACACCACTATGCCTGGCTAATTTTTGTATTTTTAGTAGAGATGGATTTCACCATATTGGCCAGGCTGGTCTTGAACTCTTTACCTCAGGTGGTCTGCCTGTCTCAGCCTCCTAAAGTGCTGAGATTACAGGCGTGAGCCACTGCACCTGGCTGTCACTTACTGCTTTTGGATGGCAAGACTGACATCTGGGCAACTACGGCTTTTGACTCAATAGGACTACACCACTGGATTAAATAAAGTGAATCTATGCCTGGACTCTCAGTCCGTGTCCCTTCAGTGTTGTTTGGAGTCCGACATGTAGGAACCTCTTCTGGGACACACTCTAAAGATTGACTTACCGGCACTGCAAAACTCATTTCCAGGAGGCCTAGGATCAGTATCAGGTCCTTCATTTTGAAAAGTGGAATCTAAAATATAAGTTAGTCGGAGAATTAAATCAGATGAATTTTTATTCAGAATGGTTAAAAGACAATTTTTAAAAATGAGCCTGAGTCTCTGCTCTTCCAAAAACAATCAGGATAAAGGTTAGAGGAACAAAAACAAAAACTGAATGTTACTAAACAACTGATTTGTATGTAGTAGTTCTGAAATGAATTAACAAGCAATTAAAAATTATCTAAGCACTTTTTAAGTGGAGCTACAGCCTAAATAAATATGTAGGAACAACCTCCACGGATATTCTTAAAGTTCTATGTTTTATTTCATAAAATGAATTTTGAATTTAAAAATCTTTTCCAATAAGTAAAATATTGGTCTATAAGATATTATTCATAGAAGTTTATACTTTGCTTACCCTTTGGGACACATTTTGAAATGCATGTGAAATGTAATGGAACTAACAATCATTTTGTAACAAACCTTTATTTGCAGGAATAGAGGGTATATCATTGCACTGTTAAGTAATCTATGTAACCATGCCAAAACTTATCTTTTCAAATGAGAGTAAATTGACTATTTTAATTTCCTTTGATGTCAGTGGAAAATATGTCTCAAATTTAGTTTTCCTCTTCCTAAAATGAATTATCTTTTAAAATTTATTCTATAAATTAAAAAAGCTCTTTATTCTTACATGAATAGAGATCTAATAGCTAAGAAATTTATTCATCTTTAATATTTAAAAAAATTAGGCACTGTCACTAAGAATAAAAAATAGTAAAAAAAACCAAAAAACAAAAAACCAGTCCAAAGATAAAAGTCTTTTTTTTTTGTTTCTTAGTTGAATGAGTATTAGGCATGTCATCTCTGGAACATGCTAATGGATTACAACAAGCAATAATTCAGCTACTGGTGACAAATGAAGATAAATCCTCTTTATAAAAGCTGTCTGGAGATAGGAAAAAAAGAATTTACAGGAAACACATGGAAATCACAAAATCCCATTTTACCTTAGATGCTGACATGCACTGTGCTCTCAGGGCCTGATGATGCCAAACAAGATAGTTCTAAGAAAAGAAGATTAAATTTTTTTTCAGGACTGTGCGTGGGACTTGCTCTGTACTTCTCATTCAGTGAAGATCAGGAACCTTTATTTAAAGTGCCAATCCACCAATCAAAGTGAAGGAAAATGGTGGGGGAGGGGGAAGGAATCTCTGCTCCTGCAATTAGTCTACACCCTTTTATTGCATGCAGGGACATTGGCCCGGTAGGTTCTCATTACTTTTAATTGTACTGCAGCCCCTGTACTTATTCAGAGAACTTGATAGCAGGAAAGGGAGTAAAGGAATAATGGACATGGGCTCTGAAGACAATTATTTTGGTGAACTGGGGGAAATATATGTAAAATAGGTGCAAAACAAGCCATTATCTGTTTTGTGCTGGTTTTATCTGCAGATAAAGCTAGTGACCCAATGCTAGCATTCTTCAGATTTTCACTCTCCGGTTTGTTGTAGTGACAGTAACTACCCTCCTTCCCCCCAGCACACACAGAGTCTAAAATGTTAGATGGATAATGAATGTGTGTGATTTCTTCCTTGAATTGCCTAGATATTTTCGTATCTGGAGATAATTGAGTAGAAATAGCCAAGCTTTTGTGTGATACTACAATTGTGCCCTCTGCTAGAATCACTTCAGGTAAACCTTTGGTGCATTTAAAAAAATTTTTTGTGGGGATAGGGCCATAAATCTGAACATTCTCCATGAACCAAATCAATGGGCACAAGTGTCAGTTCACTCTTCAGATAGACAACATTTCCAGGCATTAGTATCAAGCCAGGGTAATAAGACATACTTGGATCACTTAAAAGGTTAACATCAACACAGATAGGTTTTTCTCCATGTACAGATAATATCTTGAATGTGGATTGAACATTAGCTGCTTTTGTTTTTTCTCTGCCTATCCTTGTCTTTCCAAAGTTGTGATTTCAGATATGGTAGGGATAAGCATTTGAAATTAGCTTCTGAAGAAGGGATGAGTCAGTACACTCTTTAGGGAAGTAGGGATCTTGCCAATTACAGGGAACGTTGAGGAGGCTGGTATTTTGCGAGAAAGATGTATCTATATTCAAAGGTAGGCCTAACAGCTTCAAATAATGTTATCTTAGAAGCTCCTTCTGAAAACCGCTGTTTTCCACTGATACCAGAATTATCTTTAGGATGCAAAGAAATGAAGAATGTGAATGTGTTTTGCAAACAGCAAAATGTTATTGAAATGAAAAGTATTGCTTTGCACACTCTCTCTGGTGCTTGATGCAGTCCCTTCATCTCTTTTGAGCCCCAGTTTCTTCTTCTGTTATGTAAGGATAATAATTCATGACCACAGTCTTGTCTTTTTTTAAGATGGAGCCTTACTCTGTTGCCCAGGCTGGAGTGCAATGGTGCGATCTCAGCTTACTGCAATCTCTGTCTCCTGGGTTCAAGCGACTCTACTACCTCAGCCTCCTGAGTAGTTAGGATTACAGACCCGCACCACCATGCCCGGCTAATTTTTTTTGTATTTTTAGTAGAGATGGGGTTTTCCCATGTTGGCCAGATCCTGACCTCAGGTGATCTGCCTGACTTGACCTCCCAAAGTGCTGGGATTAGAGGCATAAGCCACCACACCTGGCCTGAGCCTGTCTTAAAGATCGGTGAGATGGTGAAAATGTAGCAGCTGCCATTTAGTGTGCTGAATGAATAAGTTGATTGTCCTTTTGGTGGGAGGAACTACATGAAATATGAGACCATAAGAACACTGTGTGTATGTGTGTGTGTGTGTGTGTGTGTGTTGGAGGAGGAGGTGTGCTAATAGTAAGTTTCATAAGCTCCAATGAGGTAGAGGAGGGACCTCACGGAGAACATTTTCTCTGTGTGGAAGTTGATGCTGAATCCATGGGAATGAGTTTCTTAGTTGGCTACTAAACTGAGAAATAGTGTGTGTGTGTCTTCTAAAGTTTATAAGCACGATCATGATAATGATGTTTTGGTAGGATTCTTATGTTCTGCTTTGCTTTTAAGCCAAATATCCAGTATATCATCCACACTGTGGCTTCTTCCTTTTTTAAATATCACACTCCATTCTGGCTTATTGTCTTCCAGATGCTTATCTGGTAATTTGTTTCTCCTACAATATCCTGTACACCAACCAACACTAGACTTATCATCCTAAAACACTGGTTTTGGCATTTCACTGCCCCACTCAAAAACTATATAAGGATCTCTAAGGCTATCAGATAAAGTTCACCCTCTGTAACTAGACAATCAGTTTAGCATTTCAGTTCACATTTCCAATCTTATTTCTGACTTTGTATGAGACATTGTGCATTCATATTGTAATAATGATTGTAATCAGTAGGAGTTGGTTTCATTTTTTTAGGCAAATAATTTTTTTGTCTTATTTTATGGGATGTATGTTACTGGGAAAGTTGATAAATATAATATTAACATATCTTATGAAAAATGTTTCTTTTTATTTTTGAGACGGAGTCTTGCTCTGTCACCAGGCTGGAGTGCAATGGCGTGATCTCAGCTCACTGTAACCTCTGCCTCCCGGGTTCAAGCGATTCTCCTGCCTCAGCCTCCTGAGTAGCTGGGACTACAGGTGCACGCCACCACGTCCAGTTAATTTTTTTGTATTTTTAGTAGAGACAGAGTTTCACCATGTTGGCCAGACTCGTCACGAACTCCTGACCTCAGGTGATCTACCGGCCTCAGACTCCCAATATACTGGGATTACAGGCAAGAGCCACTGCGCCCAGCCTCATATAGTATTTTTATCTGTGAAATGTTGTCTACCATAGGTCAGCATTAATTTAATTTAAATACAAAATATAAGGTCTTAGCACACTAGCTGGTAGCCAAGAAATGTTCAGTGATATGACTCATTATTCTTGTGGAAATGGAATATGAAAGGTAAAAATCTGCTTCACATTAAAATCTTTTCTCAGCTTTATTGAGGTATAATTGATATACAATAATTGCACATGTTTAATATATACATCTTGATGAGTTTAGACATGTGCATATACCCTTGATACCAGCACTACAACTAAGGTAATAAACATATCCATTACTTCCAAAAATTTCCTTGTGTTCTTTTGTGTATGTGTGTGTGCTTTTTTTTAAAAATAGTAAGAACATTGAACAAGAAATATGTCCTCTTAATGGATTTTTAAGTGCACAATGTAGTATTGTTAACTACGGGCACATTGTTGTACAGCAGATCTCTAGAATTTACTCATCTTGCATAACAGAAATTTAATACTCATTGAAGAACGATTCTCCATTTCTCCCTCTGCCCCAGCTTCTGGCAACCACTATTCTTTGCTTCTGTGAGTTTGTCTGTTTTAGATACCTCATAAGTAGAATCATGAGTATCTGTCCTTTTGTGACTGGCTTATTTCACCTGGCACAATGTCTTCTAGGTTCATCCATGTTGTCACAAATGGCAGGACTTCCTTCTTTCTAAGGCTGAATAATATTCCATTGTATATATATTTTCCATTTTCTTAATCCATTAATGACATGTGGGTCATTCCCATATCTTGGCTTGTGTAAATAATGCGGCAAATGAACATGAGGGTTTTGCCTAGACGTTTTTCTTGCCTCTTTACAACTTGTTTGCAAAGTCTCAGTCAAATTATATCTTCTGTGACTCCTTCCCCCACTTTCCACTCCACTGTGATTTTTCCCTTCTCTGAATTCCAACTGTGTGTCATTCATACACTACATTGTGACAGCTTGCTCATTAAAGATCTTTAATATTTACTTTGTGTGTGGTCTTCTAACTTTCTGGATATGGCTTTCATGTCTAATATTCCTGAGGTAGAAACCACTCATTCCTCTAACTTGCTTCATTTGGTGTTCTATGTGCGTCATAAGATTAATGGCTAATATTTGAATAGCACTTACTGTGGACAGGTTTTTTGACTGTTTTTTTATATATTAATTTATTTAATCCTCACAAGAACTTTAGGAAAGGTGATTCTTCCCCTTTCTATACATAATCTAACAAAACCATAGAGAGATAAAGTAAATTACCTGAAGTGACACAGTCAGTAAGTGTTAGAAGTAGAATTCAGACTCAGGTATCTGGCTCTGAATCCTTGCTTTTATGCACTACGGCAAAATGAGTTAGTTACCCACTGGCAGATGACATGGACCAATCAATCACTGGCAGATGCAAAGGAGCATACCACACACACCTGTCTACAGAGAATTTATCAGATATTTATAAAAGGAAGAGAGGTACACAAAGATAGTTAATGAAGCATACAAGAAATCAATAATAACTTAATTAAAAAGCACATATAATACCAAAAGACATAAACCCACATGAATTAACCTCCAAAATAAGAATGCTACAGAACAGTAGTTCTCAATTACTGGGAGAAAGGGTAGATATTAATTGTTCCAAGGAAAGAATCAAATGTAGTTTCATGCATTAAGCTTCAGTAGAAGGGATCAAAGGCAGAGAGCATGGTCATGTCAGGGGAAGGCCAACTTTTTTCTAATTGCATTTTACTTTTATTTATTTTTGCTTTAGTAATGCATATTCTGTTCACCCAAAAGGTGCAAAGGACAGAAAGCAGGGGTTTAACTTCACTGATGAAAAATCAAGCAGGGATGACATTTCTAGTTTCATGAACAACCTAAAACTAGGAGAAACTTAAAAGGTACACCTGGTACCACAGAGCACGTCCAACTTCACAGCTGTCTCCTCTTAGGATGGAAGGCCAACTTTTAAAGCTGCCTGATAGGGTTTGGCTGTGTCCTCACCCAAGTCTCATCTTGAATTGTTCTCATAATCCCCACGTGTTGTGGGAGGGACCTAGTGGGAGGTAATTGAATCATGGGGTCCGTTACCTCCATGCTGTTCTTGTGATAGTAAGTTCTCATGAGACCTAATGGTTTTATAAGGGCCTTTTCCCTTTTTTCTCAGCACTTCTTCCTGGCACCATGTGAAGAAGGATCTGTTTGCTTTGCCTTCTGTCATAATTGCAGGTTTCCTGAGGCCTCCCCCGCCCTGCAGAACTGTGAGTCAATTAAACCTCTTTCCTTTTAAATTACCCAGTCTCAGGCAGTTTTTTATAACAGAGTGAGAATGGACTAATAACACTGCCTTTGTATATTAGAATAATAAAAGGAATAATCGGTTGCATGAATCTTACAGTAAAGTCTACTGTATATAATATTAGTCGCTTATTTTTATTGATCACTTCACATATGCCAGGTGCTGTGCTTCATATTCCTTAATTCATCTTCATAAACCACCCTATGCAATAAGTACTGTGAAAACTGGGCTTTAGAAAAAAGTACTAATATTCTGCAGAGTTAGTATGTAGCAAACTCCAAGATCTTGCTTGGAGTTTCACCCATCTTGACTGCTGTCCTTTAGTGTTTTCGTAGGGCCCATTATCAGGATGGTTTGGGCTAATGTTTACATTTGATTTTTAATACTTATAAAAATGAATGATAAATATAAGTGAAATCTATTGATATAATTATTATATAGTGCTACAGCATAGAAGTCAAATTTGGATTATTTTTGCCTGCTAATAGGAAGGTCAAAATTATTTTGAAAACTGCAGACAATGTTAGAAGGTATTGTTTTTAATTGATTTCTATTTATTTCATAATCAAGAACAAGAACCAGAAAAACAACATAGTGATGATACAAATATAAAAGAAGACAAATTAGACAAAATTTTACTACATCAACCTAAAATATTATTTTCTCTTACAGTACTTATTGATGTTAAATTCATGTTTAATGTAGTTATGATTATAGTGTAAATAGCATTTTGTATTGGTCTTTAGTACTTACCATTATATCATAAATATTGACATGTAGCTGCAGAGACAAATATTACATTTTTAATTGTCTGGGTAATAGATCTTCAAGTTCATGCTTAGGACCTCTGTTTTTCAACCTTTGCTTGTTTCTAATTTTTTACAATTAGTATTTTAATTAGTAAAGATTCAAAACAATTTTTATATTTTGAATTATTTTCTTGGTATAATTTACCATGAATATGATTCCTAGTTAGTATGTGTATATTTATGACTTTTGAAAAGTATTGCTGAATTATCTAACTTTATACACTACTAATAATTCATCTATACCAGTTTTACCACAACTTTGCTGGAATTTGTTCATTGAATTATTTTTTCCCCATAATTTAATTGGTGTAATGCAGTATTTCATTGGTGTTTTAATTTATATTTTTTGATGTTCACCAAGGTTAAATATTTTCTTTACATATTTATTTGCTAACTATATTTCCACTTTTTGTAAATTGTTGATGTTTTTGTTTATTTGCCACAGGGAAATTGATATTCTTAGTAATTTGTATGTGTTTTTTATATCATTGAGCATATATCACTTTATGTAACATATGAATGGACTTACATGTTTGATGTAAATTTTTTGATAGACATTAAAATAAAAATTTAAGTTAAAATATCTTCCCTGGAAGGCTTCCTAGTTTAGAGTAACTTCTCAGGTAGTATACTTCATAAATACTTACTGGAGTTAGGTTGATGTCGTTTTTTTGCCCCTGCTGCCTTTTTTCATGTTGTATTCCAAAGTCACATACCTGGAAACTGATGCTGAACAAATTTGGCATTGGTCCTTTACAAACAAAGGAGTTTGCAGCAGAAACATATGCCACTGATACACTAGCTCTTGGCAGCTTGTCAAGTAAAACACTCACTTGCTTTGTGTATTAAAATGATGATTCATTTGTTTCTGTCCCGGATTATTATCTGCTGTTTATACCTGTAATAAGCCCATGCAGAAGGACTTTTGGAAGAAGAGAGTTGACCACAAGACAACATAGAATCACTTCAGCTTTCCACATATTGATCCTGCATGATTACATCAGAGTCAGTTTTATAGTAGAAGTGGTATTTGGGTTTGCTTGGTCCAGAAGTTTTTGGTGTAAATAACTGAAAAGCAAGTCAGGTGGCACATAACCAGTGCTAGTCACTAAACAGCTGAGTTTGTTAAAGAGAATTTACTAAAGGTTGACTATGAACAGACCATCATATTAAGTTTAATGGCAGTAAAGAAAGAAATTCAAGCTCATTTTTCTAAAAATTGTTATAGTCTAGTTGGAGAAACAATACATGACATTGACACACGAGCTGACAAGAGACTTACTATGAAAAAAATGTGTAAAAGAAGATAGGGTATGAATTGCTTAGTTGCTTAAGAGTGTGGGTTTTGGGGGTCAGAATACTTAGTTGAGATAGAGTGTCACGATTCTGTAGCTGTGTGTCCTGGACAACTTATTTTACCATTTGGTACCTCAGTTTCCTCATCTGTAAAAGAATG
This sequence comes from Cacajao melanocephalus, assembly GCA_963573385.1. NCBI lineage: Eukaryota > Metazoa > Chordata > Mammalia > Primates > Pitheciidae > Cacajao > Cacajao melanocephalus. The sequence goes on along the minus strand of CAUYLG010053817.1, from coordinate 3,766 downwards.
TAAATAAAGGAGCCTGCATAGGAATAAATGAAATAATACACTAAAGTGCTTAGAACAGTGCCTGGCACATTGTAAGCACACAATTAATGCAAATGAGTATTGATTTAGCATAAATATTGGAAGGATGTCAAATAAGAAGGTTATTAGAATAAAATAGGCTTAATTTTGAAGTATTCTTATAGAAGGTGCTTTAAATACAAGATTGCCTGGGATGAAAAATATAGACTGACATCTATAAGGTAAAAGCGTCTTCTATACTGAAGGAATGATCCATGAAAAGAAATGAACTGGCTCCATATGGTGACTGAAAAGCAAATTGACTGAGTTTAAGTGCTACTAGGGAATTTAGTGAAAAATGTATTCAATTGGTAGGACATGATATGCACAATGCCAAGCATGCCGAAACCTTGGTTTTTCCTTTTGGAAGGTGGATATAGTAATAACTGCCTAAGAGAACATGAAGCAAAGAAGAATATCTTTTTACCTTTTTTTTTGTATGTGTGTGTGTAAGCTACATGTAGACAAATAATAGTACCATGAAAATTAAAACTTTTAACTTTTGGATATTTTAGTTTCCATAATGTAAAAATCTGATATTTGGAGATATATATTTAATTTATATGAAAAACAATACATTGCATTTATCAAGTCTTTTCTATATTCTAGGCCCTGGGCATTTATTTCACCTAATCCTTATGACAACCTCATGAGGCAAGCAGTATCATAAAATCATACAGCCTGTAAGTGGCAGTCTGGATTCAACCCAGATGGAACCAAGTTGTACCAAATGGTTTAAAATTTCTCAGTGGGAAAAAGCTAAATGTATAAAATGAATTAATTGGATGTTTGAATTTCAGTGCAGCTTAAATGAGAAGTTTAAGCTCAGTGATGGAGGCCAGTGTGGTTGGAGAGGACTGAACGAGAAAGAGCCATAGGATACGGAATTACGTAGAATCTAAGAGGTCATGGTAATGGCTTTGGCTTTTAATTCAAGTGAAGTAGGAAGCCATTGGAGGGTCATGAGCAGAGGAGGGACATGATTTATCTGACCTAAGCTTTTATTTACTTACTTTTATTTATTTATTTTGAGATGGAGTCTTGCCCTGTTGCCCAGGCTGGAATGGAGTGATGTGATCTTGGCTCACTGCAACCTCCACCTCCTGGTTCAAGTGATTCTCCTGCCTCAGCCTCCCGAGTAGCTGGGATTACAGGCACTGTACCACCACACCCAGCTAGTTTTTTTGTATTTCTAGTAGAGAAGGGGTTTCGCAACATTGGCCAAGCTGGTCTCCAACTCCTGACCTTAGGCAATCCGACCGCCTTGACCTCCCAAAGTGCTGGGATTACAGGTATGAGTCATGTGCCCAGCCTGACCTAACATTTTAATAGGACCATTCTGGCTGCATTTGATGGACTGAAGGAAATCAAAGGAGGAAGCACAGAGATAGGTTAGAAGAGATTGCAATGATTCAGCTGGGAGATCATTTGGAGTAGAGTGGTAGCAGTGGAAGCAGTGAAATACGATTGATTGCATTCTGGATATTTTTCAAGAATTTACTGATGGAGTATATGTAGGGTGTGAGGTAAAGAAAAGACTTAAGGGTGGCATAGTATTTATCAAGTGCACTTATATGTCACTAGTATGGATGCCATTTATCTTTAAATGTAGCTATCTGGAACATATTTGACTTAGAAATAAGTCTCTTAGAAATAAGCAAGGAAAGTCTCTTGAAAGCCAGCAAAACAGACAGCACATTGCACTAATGTTCATATACTCATAAAAGACATATGAGTCCTTCTTTATTCATATCTGAGTTACAGTTCAAATTAATGTCATAATTTTATCTTTTCTTATAAGATATTACAAACAGTAAATCAGAAGGGAAAGAGAAGTATTTCCAGATTTAGAAAAACTTCTAGTCACCAGGAATAATAGCTGATGCCAAAGATGAAGACAAAAACAACTAAAACAAAATAAAAACATAAAAAGCAGAGAGCCTGAGGATACTCTATACAGGATCTAATGTTTCTCACCACCCTAGAAGCCTCTGTTAAAATAGGAGTGGGTGTTTGTAATGGTCATTGTGCCATTAAAATCAGGGTAGATGATGTTCTGAATTTTTGGCCAAAGAGGCAGACAGGTAACACTGTACATGTTTTGCCTTTAAAAGAATGAAATATGTTGGCATTCCTTCCCTTCATCAATTTCTGGGGTAAGCACAGTCAATATTCTGCTAGATATACAGAGCTCTGATCCTGAATTATGATCTCCTTCTCTAAATCTTCGAGAGCTGGGTTATAAACCAGAAGAAAGTATAGAGGTTCTTTCTACTTCATTTTCTTTTAAAATTGGAACCTAGCTCAAGCCCCATCAATGAACTCTCTGTTTTCTTTTTTTCTGGCGCCTTTCTTAACACATTCCAAAGGCCTACAGATGCCCCCAAAGCTCTCAATAAACCCCAAAGACTCCTAAGACCAAATTCCTTCAAATCTTTAAGTCAATACGGTAGACTAAAAAGCCATACATTTTCTTTTTTTAAGTCAGATATTTCAATACCATTTATTAAATAATCTATCATTTTCCTCCAAATATTTATTTATTTATTTTTTAACTTTTAAGTTTAGGGGTACAAGTGCAGGTTTGTTACATAGATAAATTTGTGCCATAGGGATTTGTTGTACAGATTATTTCATCACCCAGCTATTAAGCCTAGTGCCTATTAATTATTTTTCCTGATCCTCTCCCTCCTCTCAGCCTCTAACCTCTGAAAGGCACCAGTAAGTGTTGTTCCCCACTATGTATCCGTGTGTTCTCATCATTTAACTCCCACTTACAAGTGAGAACATGCAGTATTTCATTTTCTGTTCCTGTGTTAGTTTGCCAAGAATAATGGGCTCTAGCTCCATCCATGTCCCTGCAAAGGATATGATCTTTTCTTTTTTATAGCTACATATTATTCCATGTGTATATATACCAGTTTTTCTTTATCCAGTCTATCTTTTTTTTTTTTTTTGAGTCTCACTTTGTTTCCCAGGCTTGAGTGCAGTGGTGCAGTCTTGGCTCATTGCAACCTCCACCTCCTAAGTTCAAGCAATTCTCATGCCTCAGCCTCTCGAGTAGCTGGGACTATAGTGTCTGCCACCACATGTGGCTAATTTTTGTATTTTTATTAGAGACAGGGTTTCACCATGTTGGCCAGGCTGCTCTTAAACTCCTGACCTCAAGTGATCTGCCTGCCTTGGCCTCCCAAAGTGCTAGGATTACAGGTGTGAGCCACCAGGCCAGGCCTTTATCTGTCTACCATTGATGGTCATTTAGGTTAATTCCATGTCTTTGCTATTGTGAATACTGCTGCAATGAACATATGTGTGCATAGTGCATATGTCTTTTAATAGAATAATTTATTTTCCTTTGGGTTTATACCTAGTGATGGGATTGCTGGGTCGAATGGTATTTCTGTCTTTAAGTCTTTGAGGAATCGCCACACTGTCTTTCACATGGTGAAACTAATTTATACTCCCACTAACAGTGACTAAGTTCTCCCTTTTCTCCAAAACCTTGCCGGCATCTCTTATATTTTTTGATTTTTTTAATAATAGCCATTCTGACTGGTGTGAGATGGTATCTCATTGCGGCTTTGATTTACATTTCTCTAATGATCAGTGATGCTGAGCTTTTTTTCATATGTTTCATGGCCACATAAATGTCTTCTTTTGAAAAGTGTCTGTTCATGTCCTTTGCCTTCTTTTTTATGTTTTTTTTTTT
>CAUYLG010053816.1:0-34034 GCA_963573385.1 Cacajao melanocephalus | reverse complement strand
AGCACTTTGGGAGGCCAAGGCAGAAGGACTGCTTGAGACCAGAAGGTTGAGACCATCCTAAGCAACACAGTGGTCATATTTTTAGAAAATAAAACAAGAACATTTTTATAATAAAATATTTTTTAAGTTAAAAAAATAGTTCAACCATGGGGATGAAAACAAGCATAACTTTCTTGAAGCCAAAATGTTATACATTGCTGCCCAGCGTTACACTTTCTATGTCTCATCACCTTTGAAATGGGAATAATAATAGTACTATTTCATTGGATTATTGTAAAAAATGAATTTGGTAAGTGTATGTAAAGTGCTCATCACAGTTCTAGGCACATAAGAAGCACTCAGTAATCTAGCTCTTCACCAAGGTGCTATTTCCTAAATCATACTGAGCCATGGGGAAGGAACTGGGTCTTCCCCCAAGGCTCATTATGATTTAAAAAACAATATATAGATATTTTCTTTTACTTGCTTTAGAAATAGTGCATTTGCTTTGGTTCTATATAGTGATCTCATTATGTTTCAAGGTATTTCACTTCTATTTTGGGAATTTTTATTCAGTAGAATATGTTTCCCTAGTACGTTTTGATCACTCAGAAATATTGGCACTAGTCTGGGTGCAATAGCTCAGGCCTGTAATCCCAGCTCTGTGGGAGGCCGACACTCGGGGATCACTTGAACTCAGGAATTCAAGACCAGCCTGGGCAACATGGCAAAACCCTGTCTCTATAAAATATACAGAAATGAGCTGGTGGTGTGAGCCTGTAGTCCCAGCTGCTCAGGAGGCTGAGGTGGGAGGATTGCTTGAGCCAAGGAGGCAGAGGTTGCAGAAATGTGATCTAAAAAAAAAATATATATATATGCTAAGAGTGAGTTTTTTTTCTCTTGGCAGGGGTTCTTGAGATCAGGATTGGAGGATTAAAACTACAGGCCTTTCTTTTATTAGTCTCACAGAGTGACTGGTTTGATTTGTGTTTGAGAGTAAGAATCACCTTCTTCACCAGCCTTCCTTTGCATGAAGCAGTAGGAGCAAGTGGCTATTTGACCAACTTGAGCTCTAAAGTGTGTTCGGGGTATGAAGTGTTCTCAGAGGAACCGAAATCGGTGTGGTCACACACCATCATTGCCTCCCCGTACACCCACGCCCTCCCAAAGTCTGCTGTTTGTGTTGCTTCCAGTGCCTGTTGCCGTTCAACAGTACCCTTGGTTTCAGCAGAGTTGCTATGATAAAAAAAAAAACAAAAAACAAAAAAAAAAACCTATTAGAATCTACCTTCCCCCCCCCCCCCCAGAACTCTTGGAAACATTGAATAATTCCATGTACTCTAAAAGGAAATAAAGCAGTTTGGGTAATTTGGACCCAAAGACTCCTAAGGAATCTAGGAATTCAGTTAAATAGAAGGTCACTTTCTTTCACTGGCTTTTGCCTCCAAACCTGCAGGAGAAAACCAGCTGAAAAGGAAGAGACACACATGAGTGGGGACTGCACCTGAGCACCCCACGAGGCTTCTTTCAGAACCCTCAAACCGACCATTCACAATATTATGTGGACTGGGTCTGGGTCATTTGGAGGGAGAGAAGGTGTGGGCTGTCTGAGGTGTCTGGGTGGTTTCTTGTCTTTCTAGTCTGTGTTTTTACAGTCCAGGACTTGTGCTGTGGCTCCTGCGCCTGTCATGCACCCAGTTTCCCAGAAGCTTCCGGGGTTAGGTTGTCAGTGTTGAGAGGCAATCCTAGTTCAGGCTTGACCTTGTGATGGTCTGTGGGGGGGAATGTTTTAGGCCCTGGGACAGTGCAGCTGAATGACTGAAACGAATGTTTAAGTCAAATAGACTTGGGTTGGATCCACACACTCTTATTGGTTGTATTGTTCGGTCAAGTTTAACTGCTTTAAGACTCAGTTTCCTCATCTGTAAATGAGAGTAATAGTAATACATACCTCATAGGGTTGAGATGAAGGTTAAATGAGATAGAACACATAATGTGCTGAGTAGGTACTCCAACCTCAGTTGTTAGTAATAATTATATTACATAAATAGTTAAGAGACCGAGCTTTACAATAGTGAGAAGTGAACATTTTTGTGTCCTAACTTTTTTCTTTTGTAAACTCATAAAAGTCTTTTATTAGAGTCAAAGTAGGTTTAAAACGCTTACCTACCTGTGGACAAGATTAAGGCAACATGAAGTACATGTGGCTCATGCTGTACTTCACCAGGTCTGTTTTGTTGCTATGTCCACAAAAGAATGTGGGGAGAAATGTTAGCAGTGTTGGTGCTTCCCGCATCCCTCCCTGGCCCTCTGCATCCAGTCTGCCCTTCTCCCCTTCCTTCCTACACAATGGTGTCCACTCTCCTTGCTGTTCTCTTTGTCACCACTCGGGCTAGCTCAAGCTGCTGTCTGTTCCCTGGGCTGCCACGACAGCTCTGCTGGTCCTCACCCTGGGGCCCCTGCTGTCTAAGAGAGAGGAGTCCTCGCAAACAGACGATATCTCGTCAGTACCCTGCTTAAGACTCGGGCTGCCCCTGGCTCTTAGAGTGAAGAACACCAGGCTCTTCGAAACATCCCACCACCCATGACTTTTGTCTCATTTCACCTCCCAGCCCTTCCCTCCGCCACAGGGTCAGACCCTTTTGCTTTCGAGCCTGGTTTCTAGGATCAGATCCAGTGTTTCTGCCTCAGGAAGATTGCCCCTGCTGTTCTGCTACCCTCCCCAATGTTGGCATCCACTCTATACCCTACCTTCTACTATTTCACATGTTTTAAATTACAGATTCATTTGTGTGGTTATATGGTTGATACCGGTGTCTCCTATTAGACTGCAGGCTTCATGAGGCCACTGAGTCTCTGGTGCTAAGAGCAGACCCCAGCCCAGGTTAGATGCTCCCTAAAGGTGTGTGAGGGCAAACCGGGCACCCTTCTGTGCTGTCTCTTATGCTTGGCTGATGACAGACCCTCCCCATGTGACTTTTGTTTTTTTCTCATCTACTTTAAACCTATGGTCCCAGTTTAGAAGGCCCATGCCTTTGCCAGTCTCGTCCCCTTGACAGGTCCTCACCATGCTCAGGCATCTCCTTCATGTGAACTGCCCTGCACTTTCTCTCTCACCACCCAGACACTGTCTAGGCTTCCAGTCCCTGCCAACCAGAGATGTCTTGGTAGACACTCTTCCAGATGCTAGGGAGGGTGTGGAACATACATGATATATACATATGTGATCTTTTCATGTGAAATGGAATCTCATAGCTTGCATCCTATGGTCTTTTTTTTTTCACTCAATGGTATATCATGAACACATGTTTTTATGCCTAATACATGTTTACATTATCATTTTCAGTTGCTATTGATCACTCTGGCATAGTAACAGTATATAGGAAGTAAAAGATTTTGAAAAACTTTTGTCTTTAGGGCTGGTATCCTTAAATTTCTAAATTCTATTTGTATCATTGAATCAAACTTTTATATCTGAGTTAGGAAAAACTAACAATAAATAAAGGGATAATACAGATATCAGAAATGTGGCCACATAGTTTGTTATATGTGTTCTTGCCTTTAACATTAAACTTCACACAAAACCTGGGGAGTATTTCGATAACCTGAGATTTTGAAGTGAAAGTTGATGTGTTGACAATATTGGCTATAGTCATGAACCTATACTGGGGTGAGGCAGGAATTGTGGTTTATTTTTGAAGACACACCCCTTGAATTCCAGGGCAGGGAGAAGAACTGTTTTTGTTCTTTCTGGTCCTCAGAATATTGGAACTACTAGCTTTCAAGTAACTGTTACGTTTCTCCTCTCACACAGAAGTATTTCACCTATTGGATTTTTTTGTAATGAAGGTTTAGTTTAGAAATGTGCTAAGGAGTTATAGATACACTAGAAAGTATATAATTGGTGGACAGGCAGAATGGGTAAAAACAAAGTCTAAAAAGTGATTTTAATACATATATGTATATATCTTGTTTTAAGTCAAATTATGGGAAAATCTGGATTTGTGGAAAAGCTCTCCTTTGTAAAGATTACCACTAAAATTCCTTTTAAAAATAAGCTCATTTAAAGCAAGAAAAATTATTCTGTGTGCTAAAGTTTAGCTTTATATGTAGTTTTCCAGAAGCAAATTTACTAAATTGAGTGAGGTACCCCCTAATTTGCCCTCAGGGAGGAAAAGTGCAGTCCCACTGCAAGCTTCTGTGTGTGTTCCTTCGCTGAAAGGTCAGCACTCTGTTGAGGAGGACCCTCTGTTCTCTTTGGGCAGGGTGGGGGGTATATTGGGGCTAGGGTGATCAGCATGCCTTTTCGTGGTCCTTTATGTACTCTAGAGCTCTTACCCTGAAGCAGCTTTGTGACCAAAGAGAAGGTAGACATGGAGAAGGATCAGGGGAGCCCAGAGGCTGCTCAGGGTCCTCCTCCACACCCTGAGGGCCTGGCACATTGAGGCCTTTGGGAAATGTCTGTTGAATAGCTGAATGTGCAGAGCCTACCCATGTGTGCTGCCTGCTTTATTCAGGAATGAGATTTCTGACTAAAACAATGATAAAGGAGAAAAGCATGCTCCAGTCAGGGAGTCATGTTACACAGGACCTGTCTGGAAGCCAAGTAATGTTAGCCTGCAGACAAGACCATGGAGGTCACCTAACTCAGCCACTTCTGTTGGAAATGGAACAATGGAGGACTGTGACAGTGAAATGACTTCCTGTGTACTTATAAGGCAGTCACGGCAAGGAAGTTTCCAAACGTGAAACTGTCAGCTAAATTTGTCTACTGGTCCCCTTTTGTACCCTTCCACTAACCTACCTTGGACTCTCCCTTGGCCCCTTGAAAATGTGGGATTGGGCAGGTTACTTAGAATTTCATTTTAAATTATTTGGAAATGTACCTGGAAAATTTGCCATATGGCATCAGTGGCTTTTGAGAAGATCTGTTAATGATCTGTATTGAAGACTGTTGATGGCCCCATGTTGCTGGTTGTGGGAGAGGCAGCTATAATCGCATTGGCTTTTTTTTTTTTTTTTTTTTTTGATACAGGGGTCTTAATCTGTCATGCAATGCAGGCTGGAGTGCAGTGGTATGATCATAGCTCACTACAGTCTTGACCTCCCAGGCTCAAGTAATCATGATCTTTCCATCTCAGCCTCCCTAGTAGTTAGGACTACAGGCACTTGCCACCACGCCCAGCTAATTTGGTATTTGTAAATATGAAGTCTCACTATGTTGCCCAAGCTGGTCTCAAACTCCTGGGCTCAAGCTCTCTGCTCGTCTTGACCTCCCACATTGCTGGGATTCCGGGCCTGAGCCACTGCACTGGCCTCACATGAGCTTTAAAGACAGCTCAGCCTATCCACTCAGATGTGTCAGAGGTCCGGGAAGCCTGGTTAAGGAGAAAGTTCAGAGGGACTTGTAGACAGTTGCAATATTATCTGCTTGTGAGTGGGACCATTGTTTGGTGATTTTTTTCTACACAGTGGACAGTTTTTGTAGACAGTTGCTTCTGCCTTCTCATACTCTCTGCTCCAGTTAGCTTGACCTTGAGCCTATTCACAATGGCACATCATTGAACCCTTTTCTGCAGTAGATAAATAGCACTGTTCTTCCTTCAAATTCATAGGCTACAGTACTCTTGAGAGGCCTCACTTAGGCAGACAGCTTGACTGGCAAATAAATGTTTACCAGATGAATGTGTGTTAGACATAGTATGGATGGATATTCTTGCTTTATTAGATAAAATTTCATTTTCCCTGTAAATGATTATGACATAAAACATAAACTAAAAATTATTTATTTCCATCAAGTTCAAAGTTAGCTGTAAAACATAAAATTCTTCTTTTATGTTGCACAAGGAAATTAATGGCCTGGAAATGTACAGCTGCTCGACCAGTTTATAGGCCATTAGTACCTAGTATACTGGCAGTGAGCCCCAGTTAGCCATGGAAACCAGCCTGCAGCTCTTTTAACTCTGTATAGGAGAAGTAATTGATGATTCAGTTACATTAATGGTCATATTTAACGGCTTGATGTTTAATTAGGTTTCTTAACCCTCTTATATCCGAAGGGGTTAATTGCAACAAGATGCTAAAAGCTCGACTATGACAAGTTTAGGCAAAAATCCAGGCTAATTTTTTGTTCTTATCACAAATGGAAAATGTTTATATTTGTGGAAGGTACTGTTGAACTCCACAAATATGAAAGCTTCAGAGTTTTAGTCTCACCAAGAAAGTAAATTTTTCCAAAACTAGAACGACTGTGTCTTTCAAAATCTCATTTAGGCAATGTTGAGTGTTATATGCAGAAATGAAAAAGCTTCAAAACTCTTGAGATCTCTTAAATATAACACTGTAAAATGATTAGGCTCTCAAAATTATTTGGTTGAACAACTAAAGCATAGAGCTTATTTAACAGACGTAACTGTCTGCCATGTCGCTGGCCCTACAGTTGTAGCGGTATGTTGGATATGGGGTCTAGAAAGGTTTCTTGGAAGAGATGATCCTTGCAGTGAGTCCTAGTGGGATGATCAGGAGCTAGTCCTGCCAGTGAGCCTTCTTCTAGCCTTACCAAGCTGTATATGCAAAGGCTAGAGAGTGAGAGGAAGCACAGTCTGTCCTGGGAACTCTTGGAGTCCAGTCCTCTCAGTTGGGATGGGGGCGTGAGATCTGCTGGAGTCAGTACAGATTCAAGGAGAACCCAACAGTTTGGAAAAAAGGACAGAAAGTTGTAATTAGGTTCAAAGACCAGACTAATTGTTAAAGCAAATGTCTCATTCAGTTTTTGTGAATTGTTCCTTAACAACCACTGGGCACTTGGGGAAAAGCCCCAGGAGTTTTATGAGGTAGTAAGTTCCCCATCAATGCAAGTGTCCATGAAGAGACAAAATCCCAGGTGTAGATACTTTATAGGGATAAGGCCATGGGAAAAATGACAGTGGGGAATTCTACATTGAATGAGAGGCTGGGCTGGCCTTCAAAGATGATTAAGAGTGCTAAAATGAAAAATACCTCTATATGGAAACCCACAGAAAACGCACTTACACCGGCCTCCCTCTGTACTGTCAAAATCATGCTAAGACAGTATGTGAAATTTAAAAACCTTTCTATAGGCCTGATCTGAGAATTCTGGCATAAGTAATAACTCCATTTCCGTGGGAAAGTATGTTTGAAAGGAAAAGTAGATGGGAACTCCTCCTCGCTCTCTTTGTCACAGCCCTGTTGTGTGCACTGGGTGTCCGTCCATCTGCCCCTCTTCCTTGTGCTGATGTGCTGCTGTCTGAAGGGTGCTGGGGAGGGAGCGCAGTCCTCTCTCTCTACCTTCAGTGAAAAGATCCTGGTTTAAAAGGACCTTCCCCAAAGACCCAGAATTTAATTTTACTCAGTGTGGCAGTTTCATCAAAACATAAGCATTGATTTGCTGAAGTTCCTATTTGTCATACAGCCATTATAAAAGTCAGAGGGCAAGAATTGTTTCAGCTTGTTTAATGGCTTGGTAACTGTTCCCCCACCCCGCCCTGCCACCCCCTGCACATCCTTTTAACAGTACTCTCATCAAATGCAGGATTCATCCTACACAGTTAGGTGTTTCCTGTCTGGTTAACCTTTAGTAGTCACCAAGTTCTTTTTCCTTGTCACAAGCTGCATCAATTTTTAAAAATAAAGCAATTATTTACATTTTCTATGGAGACAGGTCATATTTCATGTTAGGATTTCTGTATTTGCAGTGAATATACAATTGATTTGTATTTTATTCATGAGGCATCTATTCTGTGTTGATGGTAAGAGGAAAACAAGGAAGATTAGTGGTTGTTTCTGTTCATTTTTTTTTAACCTGTCTTGATTTACAAAAAACAAAGGCGGGGTACAGTGGCTAATGCCTATAATCCCAGCACTTTGGGAGGCCGAGGCAGGTGGATCACTTGAGGCCAGGAAGTTCCAGACCAGCGTAGCCAACATGGCAAAATCCCATCTCTATGAAAAATACAAAAATCAGCTGGGCGTGGTGGCTTCAGCCTGTAATCCCAGCTACTGGGGAGGCTGAGGCACAAGAATCCCTTGAACCCAAGAGATGGAGGTTGCAGTGAGCCAAGATTGCGCCCTACACTCCGGCCTGGGTGACAGAGAGAGACTCTGTCTCAAAAAAAAAAAAACAATAAAAAAGACAGAATTGAATAGGAGTTCTAATTTGATATGTTTCTATTACTGTAAACTAAATTGTTTGGTATTTAAATCATCTAAATTCTATTTGTTTTTGAGTGGCAGTATATTCACAGTTTAGAAGGTGTAGATTGGTATGTAATGGAAATGTTTCCTTCTCCTCCTGTTCCCCAGGTCCCTCAGAAGCAGCCAGTGTTACCGGTTTTTTGTGTACCCTTCCAGAGACAGATACAACTGTCAACTGATTTTTTAAAACATGTTTCATCATTCGTTAAATCTAGTGTAGTGACAAAAATGGTAAAATTTTCCCCTGCATCTTTAAAAACATGCTGTGTTTGAATGGCAATTATGAAAAGTCATTTGTTCTCCCTTGGGCTGTGGACCTAGGATAACAATGGTAGCCCTCAGGGGAACTAGCATCTATGTCCTGAGTGAAGGAATGTAGACTTCCCTTTCCTGTGGGTTGCCCTAATTTTTGTATCTGTAATGCAGATTCTGTCGGAGATGGGACTATATTAACTAACTGTTGGTGTAAAAAAAGTATCAGACCCATTTCTCTGTGCTACTGTTGAGAAGATTCTAAAAGGAAAAGAGGCTGGTATAAATTGCCCAGGGAGAAATTCCTAGAACCATGCAGTCAAACTACTGGCTAAGAGCTTGCTGGGAGGTGGCCTGTATTTGTGGTGTGGTTCTATGTTCTCAGTGAGACTGAAGTGGATTGGAGGGCCACGCTGTGCCTGCTGTTGGGTAGTGTCACTTGGAGTTGGATGATGAAGGACTTGTCCCATATTTGTTGTCCACATCCCCATACCCAAAACCTTCCTAGTGAAATGTACAGATAAACACAGGGTACATAGGACCCATTCCACCGTAAAGCCAACAACATTCTGTCAGCTGAGGTGGCCTGCCCTGCTAGAGGGCATTATTCACAGCCAGTAATTACAGATTCACAACATCTCTGAATGGGGGTTGATAGAAGAAACCATCTTCCTTTCAGTTATGAAATTTTTAGTAATATTTAATGAGGGGTGGGTGGACCAAAGACACTTCCTTCCCTTCTGAAGAGGATTTAGAGTAGAGTAGTAAGGGGGAGGAATCTGACTGCTTCCCTTTAGAATTCTGCCCCTCTTGTCCTTTTTAAGGAAAATGTCCCTAAGGAACTCACTATAACCAGGCACTTCTTTAAACTGACAGCTGCCTGTGAAGTGTTAATGGATTTCTTGGCAAATAAAACAGCTGGACCCTTCTTTACCGACTACCTTACTGGAGCTTTTTAGCCCAATTTTAGTTCAGAATGATCCTGGCAATGTTTATAAAGGAATTGGTGTATTATTCATAACAATTAAATTTTGCTTATTAGTAAACAAGTAACCTTCTTGGTCACCGACTCCCCCTTCCCCAAGGTGCGAGGCCCAGAGATAAGGCAAGTTGTGCCTTGCTGAGGAGGGTGTGTACCAGTGAGAAACAGGAAGCTGTGCTTCAGCAGCCTGGCCTGCCTGGAGGTTTGTAAGTCTGAGTCAGGTGTGCTGAGGTCCCTCGGCAAGGGACACTGTTTTCCCCTGGCAGCCACACTGCTGAGCGTAAATGCTTTAAAGTGTCAGCAATTGATGTGTGGAGAGAAGTATGACTGCATTACAGCTTAAAGAGCTTTCACAGTCAGGTCTCTACAGGAGAAGACGAGATCGTCCTGATAGTTTGAGAGTAAATGGATTACCGGAGGAAGAGCTAAGGTGAGTGCAAAGTTATGGTTGGCTAAAGGTCAAGGCATCTAGTAAGTGCAGCGGGGATTCGTGCCTAAGTGGATGCAGCCTTGGGAAGTACTCATTGAAAGTAACCTCCCAGTCTGTGATTAAAGACTGAACACAGTATCAAGAGTGTGCTGATTGGAACTGTGCAAAATTAGGACACTTTTGCCCATTTCTTCACAAATCCTTTAAGTTGTTTTACCTCCTCTCCAAACCTACAGTGTTGTTATGTCTTTAAAATTTATATAATAATCAGAGTAACATTTTAAATTGAAAACAATTGATTTTCCCCTTACTTTAAAGATAATTTTCTTTGGCTGATTGGAACATGTTTTTGTCAGCGTTTTGGTGAAGGAGGGTAGTTTGTGGTGGCTTGGGTTTGGGGGCGGGGTGTCATGGGGATTGTTATTGAAATGATGTAACAAAGAAATGCAGTGGAACTATTTAATGTAGCCTAGGAAGGGAGGACATCAAAATCTAGGAACCATTTTAACTAAAAAGGTTAGAGTTCTTGACTTTCAAAGTGAATTTACCTAAAACAACTCTATTTTAGTTTTTTGTTGCAACTACTGAAAATTTCTTTCAGATTTGAGGTTCTCAAAGTCCCTACAACATTAAGCCTGTGTATTAAAATACTGCATTAACTGAAGGGTTTAGATTTTCTCTGTTCCTGGGATGTTCCTGTTTTATTGCTGACAGAAGGCTGCAGTAAAGAGAGACTTCCTTCTTTAAAATTACATTTACTGTTTAGTACTTTAATTTGTTTTGGAGGTCGTGATTTAAGTGTGTGAATATTCTGATTAGATGGCGGGAAGATTATCTATACTTTGTGTACTTTTGTTCTTTTTCCTACAAACTCACTTCCAGAGTTGATTTTAAATTCTCTATTTAAATTTAACAGGTTCAAATGTACAAGCTTAAAACTTCTCTATTAAATTTGTATTTGCCATAGATAGCTATTCTACAGGAACTGTAATTTGCTAAAGGAACATTTACTTTAAAATTGTTGACTCACTAATTTTTGAAAAGGTTGCATTAAAGGACTATTATTGACACTAACATTATTATAATTTATTGTCTACTATATCAGGTGTCCCTTAGCTACATTTAATGTATTAAATTTGAATTGATTGGATTAAACAAATAAAAAGTCTCAGAGTTTAAATTGTTATGAATTTTGTATGTGAGATTAGTGAAAATATTGAGCTCTATATTGCTAACCAGATAAGACAATTGAAAGTGACCTCCAAACCCAGCATTTATTGGAAGATTCCAGTCCACAATGGATCCAAGAATGTAGTTATCAAAAACAGTTTTAATTTTAGATTTCAGGGTTTGGAGGAGTTTCCTTTTTTAAAAGAAATTAAGTTCTACAAAATAATACTCTAAACCAACCTTTTCTTTATTTTCAGACAGTAGCCAAAGTACCTATGAATAGAATAACGTGTATGTCATTTGCTTAGAATTTAATTAAAAGAGGAAAAGTACTTCTTAAGTATTGCTTGTTCTAGTTGATTAAAGAGAAATATTTTGTCACCCATTCTGGTGATATAGTTATCTGGTGATATAAGCAACTTGTATTTCTGCCACTTCTTTTGTCCCCTAATGCAGAGAAAATGACCATTTTCCTTATTTAGAAGTATAGGTTAGCCAAGAAACGTAAACCATTGTCTGTTTGCCCCTGGATTTTTTTAAATCGGCTTAGAGAGGTAATTTTTTTTTTACCCTAGTTATACTAAGCCTATCTTCAGGATTAAATAAAGTTTCTAAGCTAATAGGAATCATAGAGAATAAGGACTTTGAAGTTAAGTATGCCAAAGTTTCAGTACTACTCAGACAGGTTATATAATGTTTTAAAGCCTTGGTTTCTTCTTTTTTTAATAAGGATAAAAATAACTACCATTATTGAACATTATTTACTCTCTCACAATATTCTCACCACCGATACAGTGAGGCAAGTGGCATTGTTATCTTGCAAATAGTTTGGTAGTTAATTCATCGTTTAATTTTTATTGAATGCCTACTGTGTGCAAAGTAAAGATACAGTGATGAATAAGACACAGGCCTCGCCACAAGAACACTCACCTAGGTTTGGGCATATCGAATATGACCAACAGATTTTCTCTCCATGAGCAATTATTTGATTTCGAATACATGTGCTATCAAACATTTTTCATACTGTCTCAAGTATTGCATAAGACCCATTCCAACTCTCATTCCTTCTTACTCACATGTTCATTTCTTGTTGTGTTTGTAGACTCTTAACCGGAAAACTTTCAGAGTCTAAAATTGGTCATGGCCACTGCCAGAAAACATTTTTTTTTCTTTTAAGTTTAAATAAAAAGCTGTGCTCTGAAATATGACATACAGGTGCCTAAAGAGCACTACAATACACATGAAAATACTTCTGGCTTCAAACTTGAAATTGTTCAAAACTGAAACAGGTAAAAGGTGGTATGACAAACATTGGGCTTCCTAAGTATTAAATATAACTTGAAACTGACTTTATTCACATATTTGTACAGTGGAGCATTAACCACTGTGTTTGAGGGTTATAGTTAGAGTGAAGTAACACAAGTGACATGCTTGTTCCCGTGGGTCAGAAGCCTCATACCTTCATAAGACATTTACCCCTTTTGCCCTGAAGTTTTTGGTGTCCCAAAATAACATCTAAGATACACACCCATGTACATATGCTTACTCCTTTAGCTATTCTGTCTTTTAAATTATGTTGCACCCAAACATAGTTGTTTTTTGAGGATACCTGAATAACAAACATACCTGAGAAATTCCTGCCCTTTAAAATTCTCAGTCACTTTTTCTCTGTCTCAGATAGAAGGGATTTGTAAATAACTGATTAGAAACAGTACAAAATTCAACTTTCTCTGGTTGGGTTCAAAACATAGCTTAATATAGGTGCTGGTGGCCGGACGTGGTGGCTCACGCCTGTAATCCCAGCACTTTGGGAGGCCAAGGTGGGCAGATCGCCTGAGCTCAGGAGTTCTAGACCACTGGGCAACATGGTGAAACCCCGTCTCTACTAAAACACAAAAATTAGCTGGGCGTGGTAGCACACAGCTATAGTTCCAGCTACTAGGGATGCTGAGGCATGAGAATCGCTTGAGCCCAGGAGGTGGAGGTTGCAGTGAGCTGAGATCATGCCATTGCACTGTAGCTTGGGCTACAGAGTGAGATTGTCTCAAAATATATATACATATATGTACACATATGCATACACATAGACAGAGAGAGAGTTTTTTTTTCCCCTGTCCCTGTTTTCCCTGTTCCTTTGGCCATGCTGCTGCCCTCCTCACTCCCTCACTTCCTGCCCTCCTCACTCACCTCCTAGTTTTTAATACACACACACACACACACACACACACACACACACACACACACACACGTGAACTATGACCCTCAGGCCAATCTGGCCTGCTGCCTTTTTGAGTGTGGCCCATGAGCTCAGGATGGATTTTACATTTTTAAATAGTTGAAAAAAATAATAAAAAGAATATTTTTCACATGTGAAATACATGAAATTCAAATTTCAGTATCCACAAATGAAGTTTTACTGGAACACAGCCATGCTTATTTGTGGTGGTTTTGTGCTACATTGGCAAAGCTGAGTTGTGATACAGACCAATGTGGCCCACAAAGACAAAAAGTATTTACCTTCAGGCCCTTCACAGAAAACCTGGGCTGACCCTTGGTCTAGTGCTGAGATAAAAACTCCTAGAGCTTTCCCTTTTCCCTGTTCCTTTGGCCATGCTCCTGCCCTCCTCACACCCTCACCTCCCAGTTAGGTTTATCTTGCCTGGATAAAATCAAGGCTATGTCAGCCATTTGAAAAGAATGTGAATAAAAAAAATATATAGTTTGAAATTTGTATTCCTGATAGTTCAGGAGTAAAGTGAAAATGGGAAGTTGCCAGACAGCAGAAGTGAGCTCTTTGCGTTTTAGACCTGTACTCTTTTCCTGCAGCGTTGACCTTGAAGTACCCTTTTCCTGATTCCTGGATGGATTGGGTTAACCAAGAATGGAAGTGCAAAGAAATGTGACCTTTACTTTCTGGTTATTGAATAAACCTTCGAGCTCATATTTTTATAGATACAGCATATAAAATCGTTTTTAAATGGTGGGAATGTCCTTGCTTTGGTTTGAGAGTGAAAACTCAGGTCGTGTGTTCCTGACTAGTACATTACCATTAATTGAGTCCCTCTTATAGGACAGGCCCTGCATTAAGTAAGGGCTTTTGTGTATATGGGCCTACAATTTCTCATGATCCTATAAGTGAGGAAGAACTGAAGGCTATAAAGGTAGTCATTGTTATATAACCAGTTCCTGTCCTTGATTCAAATACGTTAGTGCCCAGAGTTCAGTCGAGGTTGGAGTAGCTCAGCCTAGGGTGTGAATTTCTTGCATACCTGTTTTGCAATTTGCTGATTGCTTTTTGGCCCATCTTTTAACTGAAAATTTATATTTGTATTTTAGTTTTAGAAATGTAGTCTCTTAGACAATTGAGATAAAATTACAGTTTTGTCATTATCTTATTGTCTGATATCTGTTCTCATTATTTGATGGTTCAGTGATGGCATGTTTAGTCTTCCTAACTATGAGCAAGCACATGACACAAAAAGAAATGTTTTTCTCTTTGCTATAGAAAGGTATCTGCTCTTTAAAAGTTAGTAGTGTTTTCTCCTATATGTTTGGTTGTAATCTACAAGTACTTACATTGTAATAACTGGTTTTACAGGCCCCCTCTTCACCCCCTCACCACCTTCCGCCATGTGATAAAGAGGGGATTCTCCAAGGCAAGAGACTTTTACCATATTTCCTGTGCATCTCTAGCACCTACTGCAATTCAGAATCTGTTTCTCACTGAATGAGTAAAGGAATGAGAAACTAAACTGGCTTAAAGGTGCCTCTTTTATTCTAGATTAAACTCTTTACACTCTACTTTTTAAGTCTTACTAACTTTTTATCTGTGCACAGTATCATGCTGAAAGAAGCCTGAGGGATACATATAGTAGAGAATAGATCATGATTGTTTTGCTTTTCTCTTTCAGTAGTTTTGGGAAGCTTAGTTTCCGAAGGAAAATTTATTTTTCAGTCATCTAAAATATTTCTGTATACAATCATGTGCTGCATAAAACATTTCAGTCAATGAGAGACTACAAACATGACAGTAGTCTCTTGAGACTATAGGGAAGTTGGCCTATGCACATGTACCATTTTAATCTTTTAAACCATATTTTTACTATACTATAATTTTTTGGCTATCTTATATACACACTTACCGTTGTGTTACAGTTGCCTGCAGTATTCAGTACAGTCCTATGCTGTACAGGTTTGTGGCTTTGGAGCAATAGGCTATACCTCATAGCCTAGGCATGTAGTAGGCTGTACTGCTCATGTTTGTGTATGTTTATGTGAACATTTATATATTTATGATGTTAACACATGACTAAATCACCTGACGATGCATTTCTCAGATTATATCCCTGTCACTAAGCAATGTATGACTGTAGTAGAGGGAGTGTATGCTGAAATTAATGTTGATGCTTAAAAATCAGGTCCATTAAAGGAATGACAAAAAGAGGTAAAAAGTTATTGAATAATGATCCCTTTCTGTTTTTTTTTGCACTGCTAAGGGACATTTAGAAATTAACCAATCTCAATTTGAACAGAATCAATCTGTAATTTTGTTGTCAGTAGACATCAAATTATCTAAATGATTTATTGTGACAATTAAATTTCAAAATATTAATAATTTGGTTGCTTTCCTGTTGGGTTTTTAAAAAGCATACAAAATTTTGAAGTCTCAGGTATAAATTACTTATAAAAGTCGGAAAAGACAATTGACCAAAACTTGTGCTTTACCTACCTGACTTTGGATAGATGTTACTAAAAGGAAACAGTATTATTTATTCTACATGTATGTGTCTTAGAGACATAGCAACTGATTATGTGTCTGCCACCCCGTGGCTATTTTGTGACTAAAACAGACTTTGGATGCGAATATTTTATTTTTTAAAAAATCTTATTTTAGAAGTAATTGTTAAATATGTTTTACATAAATATGAAGCTCAAGTTTTTTTAAATGGTTATACCTGTTTCCTAGGGCTGCCATCACCAAGTACCATAAACTGTGTAGCTTCACACTACAGAAATTCGTTGTCTTACAGTTCTGGACACCAGAAGTCAAAAACCAGCATGTCAGCCTGGCCATACCCCCTCTGAACCCTGAAGGGAGATGCTTCCTTGCCTTTCTGAGCGCTGGGCTTTGCCTGCAGTGCTGAGTGTTCTTGACTTCCAGGTGCCTTGCTCTTGTTTCTGCCCTTGTGAGCAGCTTCTCAGTGTGTCTGTCTGCACCACAGCTCTGGTGACTTTCCCTTGACTTCTTGAAGTTTGACAGCAGTAATACTTTCTTCTTAAAATTTTCGCCTCCCGTGTCTCTCCACCACTGCCTTTTCCTAGTTTTTCTACTAGTTACTTCTTTTCAGTTTTTCTTTTGTCTTTCCTTCAGTGTCTCCCATAGCTCTTCAATATGTATGGCTCAGATACCATCCATGTGGAATCATGTCAGATCAGGCCAGGAGTCATTTCTAGCTCTCACTTATTGACTGCCACCACCAGTTTAAACAAGGGATGTCCACTTAATATTTGTGAATCAATAAATTAATGAAATGAGCTAGGAAAGCAGTTTATTGGATCATTTGTTGAATTGACAGTGAAATCAGAATACAGTATTTTGATTTTTCTTTATAAATTAAACTTAAAGCCATTAAAAGATAATGGAATATAACATAAATGGGGATTCTGAATACAAGATTGTGACTGTACGTCCTTCCAGACCCCTCCAAAGTAAAGCACTTGTTATCTAGGTAGAGTAGTACAGAGTATGCTTTAATGTATTTTAAAATGTGGAAAGACATTTCAGTGCATTATTTATTTATTTATTTTTGAGACAGGGTCTCACTCTGTTGCCTAGGCTGGAGGGCAGTGGCGCAATCTCGGCTCACTGCAGCCTCCGCCTCCCAAGTTCAAGCATTTCTACCACCTCAGCCTCCCAAGTAGTTGATATTACAGGTGCACCACCTGTCGGCTACTTTTTATATTTTTAGTAGAGACAGGGTTTTACCGTGTTGGCCAGGCTGGTCCTGAGCTCAGGTGATCCACCCTCCTTGGCCTCCCAAAGCACTGGGATTACAGGCATGAGCCACAGTGTGTTATGCCTAGCCTTAGTCCATTAATTTTTGAAGATAAATATAACAGTAATGAGGTTTATGAAGGTTTTTGTTGTTTTTTTCTGTGACAGGGTCATGCTTTGTCACCCAGGCTGGAGTACAGTAGCACGATCTTCACTCCCAGGCTCAAGTGATCCTCAGCCTTCCAAGTAGCTGGGACTTCATTGAAGTATTTTTTTGAAAAAGCAGACCACTTATTTGACCATATATGCTTAAAGCAATGTTGATAGATTTGGTGTCCATCATAACTAGCTGTGAAATTCAGCAGAAACGTATTGCTATCACCTTTGCCCATCTCTGTTGCCATCCACTATTATAGCTATTTAAAGGAAGACGTGTTGTGTGGTATTGGTAGGAAATGGTACATTTTATTGTCAGATTTTGAATTGATTAGGGATAATGAGAATGAAAAAATGGCAATATTATAGGGAAGAAGTATTCGTATGTATGGAACTAGAAATGGATCACAACTTACATGTTGGTTTCTAATTTGTAATGTTTCAGCCATGTTTAGGTGGAAAGAAGATTTATAGGGTTGTTTCCAAAAAAGTTTCTTCTCTATGAATGAACATAGGATGGTCTTTAGAGATGTATATAAAGGAAGAGAGGAGACAGAGACTGAGATTGACTGTTTCAACTATAGTGAGTTAATTTTCACTCATAATGGAAATAGAGTTTAGATTATTTCAGAAAGCCAGTCAGTGTTTTTAGAGCTTCTGATTGTCACAAGACCAGATTAAAAAATGCAAATATGAGTTATATAGAAGACTTTCCATTTTAGACTCTCAAAAAAGGTGTGTTTGTTTGACATTGCATCCTTTAATGAGCTCATTTACCATGGGAGGAAGTGGAACTTTACCTTGGGCCTCTCTGAAGTCCAGTTTCCTCCAAATATAAAAAGAAAGGGTTGGTCCATTCAGAAACTTTAAAGAGTCATTTTTTTCCCCAGACAGGATTTCCCTGTGGATTGTGGTGTATGAAACAAAGTCGGCGATTCTCCATGGAGGTGATGTGAGGAGAGAAGGCTATGCGGCCTAGACTGCAGATTACTTTTGAGGCCCTTCCTTTGACCTGTGGCAGCTGCAGAGGTGTCTAGGTTTAGGAAATCAAGATTTGAAAACCAGGGTAAGGCAAGGCATAATGGCTCACGCCTGTAATTCCAGCACTTTGGGAGGGTGAGTCAGGCAGATCACTTGAGTCCAGGAGTTCAAGACAAGCCTGGGCAACATTGCGAAATCCCATTTCTAAAAAAAATATATAAATAAGCCAAGTGTGGTGGCGTGCAACTGTAGTCCCGGCAATTTGGGAGGCTGAGGCTGGAGGATTGCTTGAGCTTGGGAGGTTGAGGCTATAGTGAGGTGAGATCACACCATTGTACTCTAGCCTGGGCCGCAGAGTGAGACCCCGTCTCAAAAAAAGAAAAAGAAAACCAGGAGAAGATGGCCTGCCTCACTTAAAAGTGTGATTTTTAAAACAGTGGAATTCAGGCATCCCCGTACTTAGCCTCCCTCGAAATTCACTGTGCTGCTGTAGGAAATCAGAGCTTAATTATATCACACTTACATGCTGAAGAACTCCAATGATACGATGTAGGGAATTCATTTTAAAATATTTTATGGTCAGTGAGTAGATAGAACAAATTGATTATGACTTAATGACTGTTGGAGTTGGGTAATGGTTCAGTGGGATTTGTTACACTCATTTAATGTGTGTTTGAAATCTTCAGTAATCAAAGGTTTTACGTTTTTTGAAATATGTATCATGATGAATGGCACAGTTTTAACATTTCCCTGTTATATAACTAACACATTATAATTTTTCATTTCTTTGCTTATCAGTGATTGTGCCCCATCTAAACATCTATCCCAGTAGTCAGGAATACATCAAAGCCCCTGAGGCTCCCTCTGCTGTCAGCTACCTGAGTGTCTGTTGGCATGTAAACCACCCCAGGATTTCACCACCGGTGGCTCTAGCATGAGTGATTTGGAGGTTGAGTGGGAGGAGGAGGGTGGAAAAAAGTAGGATTCTTTACCTTAATCTAGGCTGTCTTCCTCTGGTAATCATTAAGCCTTTCATATTTTGTGTTGAAAAAAAAATTTCATAATGTTATTAGAACGTGAAAATGATAATGTGGGGGTAAAAGATTAGATTCAGAAAAATGAACATTTCAAGTTACTGCTTTTACCTCTGTGGAGCAGAGATAGAATTGTTTGATTTGTCAGACAATTTAAATGTATTATGACAGAATGAACTTGGCTTACAGAGTGTGGAACACTTAATGAGTCTGCTTCTAGCCTCTGGCTTAGATATATGAAGAATGGGATAGACTGACTTGGACTCTTATTTAACCAAAAAGTTTATTATTCTGTACCTTTACTTGATAATATACAACTCCCCCCATCCTTTCCTAGTTTTGGGTATATATACTTGTTTTAAGTTGCTGAGTGAGACATGGGTGTAGAGTGGGTGAAGAGTCTGGGTATAGCCAGAGACTAGGTCCAGTGTCTTAAGTAACCACTTAGTAATTGACTTCTGCAAGTCAGTTATTTTTAGGAGCTTGAGTTTCTCCTTTTGTCAGTTGAATGATTTGTAAAAGAAGTGAATCTTTTTATATTAAAAGATTTAGACTTACTCAAGGAGGATTTATTCTGTTTCATTTTAAATATCAAATGATCATATGCTGTGGAGACAAAAGGGACTTTGTCGTGGATGTTAACTTTCCGTGTTGACTTCTTTTTTTTTCCCCTAAGACATCTGTCATAGCATGCCATGTTGACTTCTGATTAGCCACCTTTAAGACCTTTGAATGCCTCCTGATTCCTACTTTACTTACTGTCCCTAGCGTAAGAACATGTCAGCCTGGATGTTATGACACAGACTCCAGGCTGTGATGTGCACAGGATCTATGTTCTGGAGGGTTGTCTGCGCGCATACCCTTTCCTCGTGGTGTGTAAGCCCTGGGTCTGGGGGTGGTTGGTGCAGAGATCTACTTGTCTTGTGGCTGACCAAGACCACACTTCTGTCTGTAAGTTCCCTCAGTAAATCACCCAATACCAACAAACTAATTTTGTCTACCTCCTTCTTTAGCGTCTGAGCTCCTTTACATTTGTGGCCACTTTGCATATATGGCTCTTTAAAAGAATAGATACTTTCTCCCTCCCCCCCCCTTTTTTTTTTTGAGGCAGAGTTTTGCTCTTACCGCTCAGGCTGGAGTACAGTGGTGTGATCTCGTCTCACTGTAACTTCCGCCTCCCAGGTTCAAGCAATTCTCCTGCCTCAGCCTCCTGAGTAGCTGCTATAGGCACCACCGCCACGCCTGGCTAACTTTTGTATTTTTAGTAGAGGCGAGGTGTCACCATGTTGGCCAGGCTGGTCTCGAACTCCTGACCTCAGGTGATCCACTCACCTTAGCCTCCCCAAGTGCTAAGATTACAGGCTTGAGCTACCACACCTGGCCAATACTTTACCTTTTTACTCTTTGGGAAGCAACACGCGTTTGAAAAGCAGAAAGTTAATTGCTCTTTGCTTCCCAAGTACCTTGTGTCAGTGATTTCATCTGCTGAATTCAGCCACTTCTCTGCCTTGAAAGAAAGTGCTTGTGCTGCATGGGGTGTAGGATCCAGGTGTCTCAAGGTCAGGCAACACGCATTCTCAGAGAGTGTGATGAACAGTGAAGGAAGACTCAAGGGAGGATGTGCCCAGAGTCCTGGTAGTTCTGGACACCTTGTTCTTTATCAGGCAGTGCAAGACCTTATTGTGCAAAATTATATTTGGTGCCAAATGAATAGTAAATGAGCCAGAGAAAAGCCTCTCTGCCTCTTCCACTTTGAAAATATTAGAGGGAATGCAGATATTGCTATAGAATCAACATGTGAGTAGTGGCATGACTTCAGCAACTTCTACAGAGCTGTACATGAGTGCCTGGGATTGTGGCCTCAGAGAACTGGAATACTGGCTCAGGCTACTTAAATGTAGATAAAAATATTAAAACAAAAAGGAAGGTAAATTGACCTTTAAAAGTCTGTTTATGTAAGCAGTTTACTTAGTGGCAGTCTGTACCCTCATAGCAAGTGTACACATTGATTTCTGAATGAGAAAGCACTGACATTGCTTTGTGAGTCATTATGTTATTGTTCTTCTGATTGTGTTTGTGTTCAGGCTAATAAAGTGTACCAGTTGACTCTCCCATCCCCTTCCCCCTCCATTCCAGGAAGTATCCATGTATCCTGTGCCCTGCCCTGAAATAGAACATTTAATGCTCATCATGACAGCAATGGAAGATTTGGTTTTGCCTTTTGAATTGCTTCCTGCTCTTCTGTCCCTTTGTTTTCGCCAGCATCTTAATTCTTACTAATTGATTTGGTGAGGTTATTTTTATGTATTCTTTTAACACAGAATTATTTTCTCTAATTCAGAGCAGTTTTATTTATAAGGATAAAACTGTCTCTTGAAATAGTCATGTGGTGCTTTATCTTTAATAGATTAGAATATTACCATCTATAAAAGAATACAAATGACTGCTGCTTTTAAATAGGCTTAAATTATTGACTTTTTTTTTTTTTTGGTGGAGTTTGACTCTGTTACTGAGGCTGGAGTACAGTAGCACAATCTCAGCTCACTGCAACCTCCATCTCCCAGGTTCAAGTGATTCTCCTGCCTCAGCCTCCCGAGCAGCTGGGATTAGAGGCACCTGCCACCATGCCCAGCTAATTTTTCTATTTTTAGTAGAGACGAAGTTTCACCATATTGACCAGGCTGGTCTTGAACTCCTGACCTCATGATCTGCCCTCCATGGCCTCCCAAAGTGCTGATTACAGGTGTGAGCCACAGCTTCCAGCAAATTACTGACCTTTTATACAACCAGTATAGATACTGTCATTAGAGGGTCAGACCTCTTGTACTTATATTCAGTCCAAACATAGTCCAAATATTCACTATGTTTATTAGTTTATTTGAACCAAGAGTTTCACCATTTGATTTGCTTTGCTAATAGGTTCTAAGCTCTTTGAAGCTCAGTTATTTTGTTCTTTTTGTTTTCTCAGCCTATGAATTTGGCCACATGACAAGTTAGTTTTGATTACATTTTTGTTTTTTTATTTATGAGCTGCTGTAAAAGAGATTCTTCTGTCTTATGCGTTACTAATAGTTGGCTAAAGGTTTGAATTAAAGGACTGGGTTGGCCCAGAGTCATCTAAGTGCATGTTTGCCCTTCTGAACTGAAATCCCTGGTGACAGTGCTGTTTGTAAAAGGATTAGAGCAGGGAGTTTTGTTGCACTACAATTGGGAAATTTAAGTTTTATTTTATATTATTTAAGTAATTAAGTGTTAACTAGTGTACACAAATGTGTATGTGTCCATCTTTGGGCCTTAATTACAAAATTTCCTGATATAATTTCCCTGAGCTCCACAGTGGTGTTTCTCTCCTCAAGCTTTTCTTGTGATTCTCTCTTGCACACCAGCGTTCTTTAGAAGTAGCATTTCTTGGAGGTTTGTGGTTGAGATGGGAACTGGTTACTGGCTATGTCTTCTTTGTGGCTCCAGAGGAAAGAGGAGGGAGCATTGTCCTCAAGGGTAGAGAAGGAGGAAACAGGCTGGGCAAAGCTCACGGAAGTCCATGCAATCACTGACCTGTGTCAGGTTGGGGTCTCCTTCTAGCAGGATATCTGTAGTAGGAGGGAAGAAGGACTGCGGGGCTCTCTGGAGTGCCAGCAGCCAGTGCTCATGCAGCACTCAGTTTTCAGTGACTCTCATGATAATTCAGCATGCCAGCTGTTCAATTTAATGTCTGTACCAATGGGGATTGGGAGAGAGGTTAGATGATGAGGAAAGAGAGGAAATAATTAGGTAGCATGTTATCTCCTAAAAGCTTATTTTGTAACAGAAATTGTCCAGACTATTACTGCATTACATTTTAGATTTTTCCCAATCCCCTCAGAAAACACAGATGCTCATAGAGAACATTGCCGCTAGCATTAGCATGAGGAAGTCTTCCAGCCCTCCCAGAGCTGGCTTTCAGGCCCCCGAAGCTGTGCCTCCTGAATGTGACACCTTGTCCTGCTCACACCTCTGGAGAGATGCAACACAAGTCAGTGTTAAGTGGTAAACATGGTTCTTTTCACCACAAACGTCTTGAAATCAAGGGACTATTTAGAAAGCAGCCTGCTGCTGCATTCTGTTGTGGGAATGATGTGACAGGAAGGCAGGCTCAGTAATGACCATGACAAGAAAGCATGTGGAACACTCACAGTAAAGCTGCACAGAAGCCCTCACAGCCAGGCACAGCAGAGCACAGTGACTGCCCAAGATGCTGCTGTCCTAGCACGCTCCCAGTCATCTTCAAGAAGAGCAAAAGTTCACTGACTGCCTCAGTTCCTTTATTCACCTCTTGTTCCTTAAGGTCTGACATGGGGTGTTTGTCCCTGTTTGCCTCTTTGCTGGGGCCACCGGAACCCAGGAGCTCACATTGAGTGGCCCCCAGACATGCCACTGGGGCCAGAAAGTGCCATCAGGAAGGGGATGTCTACACTGGGGATGTGGGGCAGCCATATCTTCTGGCCCTGACTTGATTGAACAGTGAGTCCATGTGTGGCCTCTGGTTTACATAAATAAAGAATGAGGTAGACAGACCTGGACTCCCATTTAACTGACAGGTTTATTATTCTGTACCTTTACTTGATAACGCACTTCTCCCCGAGTCCTTTCCTAGTTTTGAATGTAAATACAGTTGACCTAAGTTGCTAAGTGAGATCTGTGCGGGGTCTTGGAGAAAGAACCCAAAAGATCTAAGAACCATCAGCTGCAGAGTCCTGATGTAGGCTTCCTCTGTCAGCCTGGATCCAACCAGGAGAGAAAACCCACATACTAATTTGAACAGAAAAGGTTTAAATAAATATAAAATTACTACTCTAATAGGGTTTTGGAGTAATAAGGGATTGGCTAGTAAGCAGAGAGAAAGTAAAAGAGTATAGGAATAGCCGCTCTAAGGAGCAGCTATTGACCCTAGAGCTGAGTTAGAGCACTCAGGGAGGAGCCCCTCTCCATGCCCGGGGTCACACTGCCAGGGCTCACTACATGGCAGAGAAGTCGCTGGCACAACTTGCTGGAAATGAAGTGCTAGGGAAGGCTGTTCCCACTGAGGCCCCTCAGCCGAGGCACCCCCTGCATAGCTGACTGCCAAGGAGTGGATGCTGCTGGCTGCATGCACCATCAAGGTCCAAGGCACTCTGCTGCAAAACCTCTGAGGGGCTGGTGCCAGGGAAGCTGCTGCTGGCCACCATGCCCTGCGGGAGCTAGACACTAAAGAAGCCAGAGTGCTGCAGGAGCTTTGCCTAGAGAGCAGGCAGGACCAGAAAGCAAACCCTCTTCCTCCTGTAGTGTCTCTCCAGCACCCTCTACTGACAAGGCCTCAGTGCTGCTCATAGAGGACAAAGACTTACAGAGGCGGCAGTAACTGCATCACCAGCACCCAGCAAGATCCCAGTGATACCTCCTACAGGACACAAGGGGGTCTGTCTAAAGGGGTAATTGCTAGATGTATAGAATACCTCTTTTTGAGAAGAGGTAAGGAATGGGACAAAGAGCTTCCTACTTAGCCCTGTGAACTGCTTTCAACCAGAGCTTCATTCTGTGACAGAGGATGGTGAGCTCTGTGGGGAGAAAGGAAGGCTGAGCACAGGAGCCTGCAGAAGAAGAGGAGCAGCTAAGGCTCCCAGGAGACGCTGCAGCCCAGGCTGTAGCTGGGCAGTGTTACATGAGCACCAGCTGGTGGTGGTTGGTCTCCTGACCTTATATCATTTTCATATCTTTTTTCATTGCACTTATTGCAAAATCTAAATTGCGGTAGCTGAAATAATTCCTTGCCTTTCTGTGTATACTTCGCAAAATTTAAAGTTGTTGAAAGAGAAGAAGCCTTTTTAACTTCAGTAAAATGTATGTGTGTGTGTATGTATGTATATATATATATATATATATATATATATATATATATATATTTTATAGTTCCTCTGCTTGACACCCTGGCCAGTGTTTTCAAATGCTGTTTAATGCAGTAAAATCTACACAAAACATGCTCTGTGTCAAAAAGAAAATAACTGGTAGTGAAAGGTATGTACATTTGATTTTGAAAGAGTTCATTGTTTTCACTTGACTCAAGTAAAATGTTTTTTATTGTGTTCTTCTATTCTGAAATTCTCATGATTTTCTTTTACCTTATCATTGAGGGAAGTACATGTCGCATTAAGCTTAGTCACAAAATAAAAACTCCCACTGACTTCCCTCCCAGTGTAGTTGAAGGTCAGTATCCAGGGTGATAGCCTTGACTGAGTCATAACTAAAATAAGGATCTGCTTTAGAGCCAGAGACTCTGGTACTGCGGCCACTACAGCCATCTCAGGAGCTCCTGACGCACTGGAGGCTGTCACTGGCGATCTGCACGTTCTCCTAAGTCAGCGTTCCTAGCTAAAAATACTGCCGTTCTGTATTGGAAACGCAGCTTCCTCTAATTTGTCTGTTTTGAACAGAACACAATGTTATCTTTTTAAAAAGATGATTAGGTGTGAGAATGTATGTTAATGGGTCACAATAAGAATAAAAATAAAATAATAAAAAGATAAGTGATTTAAAATATGAAGGAACTAGTACAAAGACATTTTCCAGTGAAAGTATCTAAATGATCTGAGAAAAATCACCTAACCTATGAGAGAAAATTTTAAGATTTTTTTTTTTTTTTTTTTTTTTTTTGACAGCATCTCACTCTGTCACCCAGGCTGGAGTGCAGTGGCATGATCACAGCTTGCTGCAGCCTCGACCTCCTGGGCTCAAGCAATCCCCCCACCTCAGCCTCCTCTACAGCATACAGTAGCACCTGTATGCCACCACGTCCAGCTAATTTTTGTATTTTTTGTAGAGATGGGGTTTCACTGTGTTGCCCAGGCTGGTCTCCAACTCCTGAGCTCAAGTGATGCTCCTGCTCAGTCTCACAGAGTGCTGGGATTACAGGGGTGAGCCACCATGCCCAGCCCAAGAATGTTTTTAAATTGACCAAACACTGCTTATTTTTTTACATGGGACAAAAAAATTTGTGAGATGGCTTATAGATTTCAGACTACAGTGATTCTGATTGATTGAGCTGTCTTTCTTGAGGAGAGAAAGTTACCCCAATGGGCATGAGCCAGACGGAGCTGTCTGGGTATCTGGGGAGGGACACACCTCCCCAAGGTTGCCCTCTTTAGATACCCTCTGCAGGCAGTCTAGGGACGTCCAGTTTGATTAATTGCATGATGACAGTATGCTTGGTGCCATGAGGGGTATAACGACTCAACAGAGCTGGGCACGGTGGCTCACACTTGTAATCCCAGCACTTTGGGAGGCCGGGGCAGGCAGGTCACCTGATGTCAGGAGTTTGAGACTAGCCTGGCCAACATGGTGAAACCCTGTCTTTACTAAAAATACAAAAATTGGCCGGGCGTGGTAGCACATACCTGTAATTCCAGCTACTTGGAAGGCTGAGTTATTAGAATCACTTGAAACCGGGAGGCAGAGGTTATAGTGAGCCAAAATTGCGCCACTGCATTCCAGCCTGGGCGACAGAGTGTCTCAAAAAAACAAAACAACACAAAAAGACTCAATAGAAATGTCTACTTAAGGGCCTCCTGGTGTTCTTGAGATGAAGAGCACCTTTGCAGCACAGAACACAGTTATTACATGCAATGAAAATCTTATACCCACTCACTGCATGGGACACACAGTGGGTGCTGTGGCTGCACAACAGATGATCAGTAAGGCCTAGAATGTCAAGAAAGCTTCCTGGAGAAGATCTTGAGCAGGCACTTGAGGACTGGGCAGGTTTCTGATAAGCAGAAAGTTCAGGAGAAAAAAAGGTACAGTGGGATTCATCCAGAAAATTGTATGTCCTTTATATGTTTCACCCAATGCTAGAAATGTTGATCATCACTTTTAAAGATAATTCTAAAGTCATCTTGCAACAACCCTGTATTTATTTAAGATCATTTAAGATTATATATTTGTACGTGTATTTTAAAAAGAATAGAGCTCAAAATGTTAAAGTACTTCTTTCTAGTTGGCAGGAGTATAAGTGATTCTTCTCTGCCTTTCATACATCTTCTGGAATAAGCTATATTGCTGTTGGGCTAATAGAGGTTGATAAATTCAACTTAGCAAACCAAAACAGTGCAGTCCAGTGATCCCACCCCAAAGCACTTACACATCCTTGCACATGGGCTTACCAGAAACAGGCTTCCTTTTGTTCAGTCATTTGTTAGTGTTCTGCTTTTAATGGTTGCACCTTGTTGCTGCACTTCTGCTGTTTTCCCATCTAGTCCCATGTCTTTATTTTCATGATGGGTTTCCTGTGTGATGGGAGTGTCTGTATTATCACAGAGACAGAATGGCTTGTTGCCGGGAGTGAGAGCATCATAACAGTGTCTGAGGCACTCGGGGAGTATCGTGGAGAAACGAGTGCTGGCAGGAGCTTGATTTCAGTCTTTCTTCTTTACCTTCCCCAGGCTCCACGTCCATTACAAAGTCCTTTGTGGGTAGGAATTTCTTGATTGGTTCATGTTAGAAACTTTTCTAGAGATCATCCAGGGAGAGTTGCTTCATAAGAAACAGGCCGCCAAGTAGGCCGTCAAGACTCTTAAAATTGGTTAGGATTGAGTAACTGAACTATTTATTTGCAGTACTTTCTGCCTGTTGTGGGCAGTGTCTCTGAGGCCACACTGCACTTTCAGACCTGCCTTGTGTTGTAGGACTGTGTGGGCACTGAGGTTGAGCACGGGGCCATTCCTGCCTTCTCTGGGCTGTCCCTCGGTGCACTTCTGTCTGGGGCTCCTGAGTGGCCACTCTCTTTTGACTGTGAGCTCTGGGAATAAAACTAGGATAGTTTTCCCTCAGATACTAGAGGAGGAATTTTTTATTGATATGTAATAACTGTACATATTTATTGGGTACATGTGCTACTTTGATGCTTGCATGTAATGCATAAGGATCAAATTGGGATAACTAGCATATCCATCACTTCGAACATTTATCATTTCCTTGTGTTGCGAACATTCAAAATCCTCTTCTAGCATTTTGAACATATAAATTAAATTATTATTTACATTAGTCACCCTACAGTGCTATGGAACCTGAGAACCATTCCTCTCACTCAGCTATAATGTCGAGTCCCTTAACCAACCTCTCCCTGTCTCCCCTCCCAGCTACCCTTCCCAGCCTCTAATAACCAACTCTATGCTCTACTTCTATGAGTTCAGTTTTATTTTAGCTTTCACATATGAGTGAGAACATGTGGCATTTGTCTTTCAGTGCCTGACTTATTTCACTTAACATAATGTACCCTAGGCTCATAATGATGCCACGACTCATAAGATCTCATTCTTTTTTTGTGGCCGGATGACATTCCAGCTGAAACACTGTATTTTAATTGTTGACTTTAAGACTTAAGTGGGTGCCTGCTAGTTTCTTTCCAGAAAAATTTCAACCTGATATTGAATGGCATTTCACTCATTTTCCTTTTGAGGGAAATAAATACAGTTAAAACATCATAAAGCTTGGGATGATAGAAACCTATCTGGAACACCAAATAGAGTCTCTAACTTTTAGCTAAGTTTCATTTCAGAGGGAGTTTCTAGAAAACAATCAGATACAAATAGCCTCCTCACAGTTACAACCTCATTGTAATTTCTGGACTTTAGTCCCAGTGTTTGGGATGGTTTGGGCCCCTGGGATGGAGTTGATGGTGTGCAGGCAGAGAATTTGATTTGTTCATTTTATCTTTGTTCAGTGATAATCTTTCTACTGACTCTTCAGTTATTTTTAACATGCATAACAAAGCCGCAGTAGCTCTGCCTTACTTTGATAATAATCCCAATAAGCAATGCTAATAGAAACATGTAAAAAAAAGTGCCATTTTTTTTTAATTTTAAGCTAGCTTGAGAATAACATACATTATTTCTTACTCTTTTGCTTCTGTGGTAATGAATAATTTCTTTTTGCCTGTGCAATCAAGAATTAGGAAAAAAACTGACAAGGCATAATGGCATGTTAATTACAAATCCATAACTTTTTATGGCCAAACTTTGTCTGTTTCCCCACTGTCTATTGAAAGAAAACACAGTGCATTTGTTCTGGAAGCTACTAAATGGGAACAAACTTCCCAGTTTCGTTATCTGTACTTGCATGTCATGATTGTTTTGTTTTTAGTAATCTGGGGGAAATCATATTATATTTTCCATTTGAGCAGGATAGAGGATGATAGTGGAAAGAGTTCATTTTGGCATATGATAATTTAACCAGGCCACCCCAACAATTCAAACACCCCATTATGACCTGGAAACCATTGAATGCAGTTGGAGAACTTCATCTAGTAGTTGTTATTGCCAAGTGCTCCGTTTAGCCATGGATTATGCAAATCTATTTGTGGAATAGAATAGAGCATTTACTAAATGAAGCATTACTCCTCTTTTTCTAGATTGGAGTCCTGTATGTTAGAGGCAATTGGTTAAAATGTCCAGTTTGGGTTTTAAACCCTACAGATGAAATATTTGGTAATGATGTACATAATTCAGTCATTACTCCTTGAGAGAAGTAATTTTAAACTACCAGCACCTTTTTAAAAGCTGGTTTTTTTTGGCTCCTTATTTTCATGACTTTATCCTGGCTTTATTTGAGCTACTGGAAATAGCTGTAATTTTTTGTATGATTATCTCTAAGTAGCTTATTTGTCT
The DNA here is from genome assembly GCA_963573385.1 of Cacajao melanocephalus. Lineage (NCBI taxonomy): Eukaryota > Metazoa > Chordata > Mammalia > Primates > Pitheciidae > Cacajao > Cacajao melanocephalus. Next base: position 4,168 of record CAUYLG010053816.1, on the reverse strand, counting down.
TTGGCCATCCCTTATGTCAGAGGTGGAGTTTGTTTTGACTGAAATCATGGGGTTAGCAGACAGATGGTATCTGAAGCTCTATGGCCTTCTTTACAGAACACTAGTGTGTGCCAACTTTGCATCACTGTCCAGTGCACGGGGTGGCCCTTAACTAAGCTGTTGGGCCCATGCAGCCAGGGTCCCAGATTTGTCTCAGTAGGTCGATCATTCCATAAGTGAAACACACAGTAGATGATCAGAAAATGACAGATTCATAAACCGTTTTCATAAAGTAGAAATTGCTCTGCTCTGGGTGGATTTAAGGAACATTTGAGGTTCAGACCTGTCCTGTGGGATCTCCCAAAGACCCAGCTTAGACATGAGGTAAGGAGGGTTGACTATAGAACCTCTTAAGAAATGCCCTTAGGGAATTGAAGACCTCACACAATCCTGATTCTTCACCAAAAGCCACCTAGCAGACTTGCTATTCAGATGAATCTTTTCTGGTATTTTAAATCAGCCTCCCACCCTACTTCAATGGCTATTCTGATGCCACTGCAGTGGCAGTAGTAGTTTCAATCAAAGGAATTCCCATAAATATTTTTCTCAAGGTTACAATCACAGTCTAAAAGGATTGTTTGCGTTTCTTAGAATGACATTATTGAGTCCTAAAAATGTTATAACAGTAGCAAAATGCCCGTATATGAAAGTTGAGTTATGGTGTTTATTCGGAGTTAAGCCTTGGCCTCCCAAAGTGCAGGGATTACAGACATTAGCCACCGCACCCGGCCCCCGTCTAAACTTTCCATGGCCACACTGTTATAGACCCTTATTCAGGGTACTGGGAACATACAAACAACCTTGTTCACTCAGCACTGACTGCCAGACTAGACACTGTATACCCATAGAAGCAGAAGCTATGACTTTATTTATCCATTCAGCAGATTGTAGTATCTTCTACTGATGGTAGGCTGGATACTTCTTAGGTACCATGTTGGACCTGTTGCATCATGGGCACATAGTGAAAGTTCCGTATGTCCAGGAATGATGTAAAGCAAACAGTGGAATAATGTGAGCAATCATTTTTCAAGAAGAAATCAACTCTACTGGAATGCCAAAATGAGCTGCAAAAGGGTAGCCATCAGTGCTGTCGCCAGCTTCTAAAACCCTAGGTTTTGTTTACTCCCACCATTGCAGTGGAGGACATGTCTGAGCCTCCTGCTTGGCTTTGAACCCCCACATTAGTTCCTCCATTGTTTCAGTGTAAGTAGCATGGGCGATGTGCAGAGAATTTCTTTGCCTTGTATTATTTATGCTGAGAATCAACTGGTTGGGTCCTCAGTTCCTAGGGAGAGGCTAACGGGAAGGTGATCCACAGAGTGATAGAAGTCAATCTAGCTTTCTTGCTGCATCTTTTCTTCCTTCAAGAACTTCAGCCTCTCTTCTCCCTCCCGACTCCCAGTAGGATATTCCTAAGTGAAAGAAAGGCCAAGAGGAAAAAATGAGGTCTTGCAAAATTATAAACAAAGGAACAGAGCCACAAACCTGTTTTACATTCATATAAATTGATTTAACAGTTTAAAAATATCTTCATAGTATTTGGTACCTTTGATCCTAAAACCAGGTCATATTAAGGTGACCTCTATCGAAGAGTTCTATTTAAGGTTACTGTGTGCCAACCACCCTCATTAACATAGTCACAGATGCAAGTAGAGGAAACCAGATAAAAGGGAGATCTCTATCTGCCTCCCCCTAATAATCCTTACATAGCATAACTTGAGTTAAGAACAGCCAGATGGAAGAGATACATGGGGCAAGATGTGGGGAAGCAGAGCAGAGCTTCCCTCCTCTGGGAGCACCATCCTCCCAGTATCTCCATGTGTTCAGCAACTAAGAAGTTCCCCTAAACTTTGTGCTTTTGAGTTTTTATGGAGGCTTCATTTCCTAGGCATGATTGATTCAGTCATTGACCACTGGTGATTATCCAAATCCCCAGCTCCTCTCCCCTCCAAGGGGTTGGAACTGGAGCTGAAAGTTTCAGCCTTCTCATTGCATGGTTGGTTCTCCAGCAACCAGCCCCAGCCACCTGTCACATTAGCCTACAAAAGACACTTGCCACTTCAGAGAGTCCAAGATTTTTAGGAGTCCTATGCCAGGAAATGGGGGCAGAGACCAAGAATATACTTATTATTAAAAGTCACAACATCACAGGCAGTTTCTTTAAAAACTAAGCTTTGCTTACCATACTACTCAGCAATTTTACTCTTGGGCATTTATCTCAGAGAAATAAAAATATATTCAGTACAGAAATTTCTACAGTTTTATTTACAGTGCCACAAATTGGAAAGTACTTAAATGTCCTTCAGTGGGTGAACAGTGAAACAAACTGCATCCATGTCATGAAATACTACTTGGCAGTAAACAAGAGAAAACTGTGGACATGTGGAGCAACTTGGCTTGGGCTCAGGGCATTGTGCTGAATGAAAAGCCCTGAGATGTCACATGCGATTCCATTTAGGTAACATTCTTTAAATAACATAATCATATAAATGAACAACAAATGAGTGGTTGCCAGAAGTTAGAAATGTTGGAGTGTGCAGAGGTATGTGATGGTCAGAGATAACATGAAAGAGATCTCTGTGGTGATGGAATAATCCTGTAACTTGATAGAGGCGGTTGTTACAGGAACCCGCCCATGTGATGAAATGACAGAGACCCGCACACACACATTGCACCAATGTCAGATTCCTGGTTTTGCTCCTGTACTGTAGTCACGTCAGATGTGAGCACTGGGGAGACTGTGAGGGAGAAATCTGAGCAGAAGGCTCACGTGGTTTCCTACCTCTTACCATGCCACCCCCACTGGATGCATCACACTTCTGGTCTGAATCAGCCTGCCTCTGTCCCTGTTTATCTGTCTGTCTGTCTGTCTCTCTGTCTCTTTCTCTCCCTCCCTGTCTCCTCTCTGTTTCACATGGTCATTGTAAAAAATAAATCTAAAAAATTAGGAAATGTAGATAAATTGAAAGGAAAAATTTTAAACCATTAGGTTGTTTCTTTCTTATTTAAATATGGTGATTCCCTTGTTTCATCAGCCGTAGGCTTTGGGCCTGGGCAGGATCTGTAGCCCACAGCCTTTCAGTTCTTGACCCATCCTCTGAGATCTTTAGGGTCCAAAGTAGGAAGACTTGGTCCCACTTTCTGCTTCCAGTACTATCAGGTACCCACTGCCTAATCTTTTCTGGTTAACTGTTGTGCTTCCCAGTAATTATGTTTACCATTTTCTCACATAGGGATTAACAACATAAGCTCTGGAATCAAAGTACCTAGGTTTAAGTTTTGATTCCACCACCTCCTTAGTAGTTATTCAGTCTCTTTGTGCCTCAGTTTCTTCATTTGTAACTAACACCTATCTCAGAAGCTGTGGGAAGGATTAAGGCATGTGATAGGACGCACTCACGGACTCTTGGATATCATTATTTGTGGTTGTTACTTGGCATCTCCACTGTATTTTGTTTATCTGATGCTGGTTCCGTGACTGTTCATCAGTTTGCCTTGTGGCTGTTCTATAGATTTTCTTTCTTTTTTTTTAATTGCATTTTAGGTTTGGGGGTACATGTGAAGAACAGGCAAGATTGTTACATAGGTACACAAATGGCAGCGTGATTTGCTCCCTTCCTCCCCATCACCTATATCTGGCATTTCCCCATGCTATCTCTCCCCAACTCCCCACCCCCCGCTGCCCCTCCCCAATTTCCCCCCAACAGACCCCAGTGTGTAATGCACCCCTCCCTGTGTCCATGTGTTCTCATTGTTCAACACCTGCCTATGAGTGAGAACATGCGGTGTTTGATTTTCTGTTCTTGTGTCAGTTTGCTGAGAATGATGGTTTCCAGGTTCATCCATGTCCCTACAAAGGACAGGAACTCATCAGTTTTTATGGCTGCATAGTATTCCATGGTGTATATGTGCCACATTTTCCCTGTCCAGTCTATCATTGATGGGCATTTGGGTGGGTTCCAGGTCTTTGCTATTGTAAACAGTGCTGCAATGAACATTCGTGTGCATGCATCCTTACAGTAGAACGATTTATAATCCTTTGGATATATACCCAGTAATGGGATTGCTGGGTCAAATGGAATTTCTATTTCTAGGTCCTTGAGGAATCGCCACACTGTCTTCCACAATG
>CAUYLG010053815.1:0-24414 GCA_963573385.1 Cacajao melanocephalus | reverse complement strand
CTCTCCCAGAGCTGGATCTTCCTGGTTGGGGTCAAACTGGTGTATTTGCTGCCAAGCTCTCTAGCGAGGGCTTCAGTTTCAATTCTGTGGCTGTGGGGCCTGCTAGGCCTTATGATCTGTTTCCCTGCTTTCAACTCTGCCCCCCTCTGTGGGACAGTGGGTCCTGCTGGCATTAGTCCAAACTCCCGCCCAGGTCCCTGTGACCCCTACCTTTCACCAAACACAAATGTTAACTCAAGATGGGATTAAGCCCACAACTGACCTTTAACTAATAGGAGTTTTAAGTGTTTTAAAAATCTATCCTGGACAGTTACAAGAAATTACCAGAGAAAGAGAAGCTTGTGAGCTTGCTAAACAAGGATTTCAGTGTGGATTTTGTCTTTCTAAAATGAACTTAAAGGAACAATGAATTAAAGTTTAAATGGAAGACCCTGCCATTTTTCCACATCTCATAGTTGATGTTTACATTCTTTTGTGGAGCCTACATCTGCCTAAGCTTTTTAGCAGGTATATGTTGAACACTTCTGTTTCATGGTTAAGACGGAATCAGAGGCCATGGATACTGACAGCTGATTTGTCTGTTTTTTTTTTTTTTTCCTGTCTTTTTCCATGACTCTTGTCTATTGTCCCATCTTGATTTATAAGCAAAACCTGGAAAACCTATAAAAATAAGTGTTGTGGTTTATCTAGAAAAATGTGAAAAGTATTGCTGTTATTATTGGTGAAGAAAATCAATTTTGTATAGTTTATTTCAATCTAAATAAAATGTGAATTTTGTTTAAAAAAAGATGGGATTAAATATTTCAGTGTAAGACCTCAAACTATAAGAATCCTAGAAGACAATCTAGAAAACCACCATTCTGGACATGGGCCTTGGGAAAAAATTTATGATTAGGTCCTCAAAAGCAATTGCAAGAAAAACAAAAATTGATAAGTGAAACCTAATCAAACTAAAGAATTTCTGCACTATCAAAATAAACTATCATTAGAGTAAAAAGACAACCTACAGAATGAGAGAAAATGTTCATAAGCTATGCATCCAACAAAGAGCTAATATGCAGAATCTATAAGGCACTTAAACAATTGAATGAGCAAAAACACATGACTGCATTAAAAAGTGGGCCAAAGACCTGAAACAACATTTCTCAAAAGAAAACATACAAGCAACCAACAACATATGAAAAAATCCTCCACGTGACTATCAGAGAAATGCAAATCAAAACCACAATGAGATTATAATCCCATGCCAGTCAAAAAGGCCATGATTAAAAAGTCAAAAAAACAACAGATGTTGGTGAGCCTATGGAAAAAAAAAAAAAAAAGAACAATTATACACTGTTGGGGGGGAATGTAAATTAGTTCAGCCACTGTGGAAAGCAGTTTGGAGAGTTCTCATTACAGTTAAAACAGAATTACCATTTGACCCAGCAATCCCATTACTGAGTATATAGCCAAAAGAAAACAAATCATTCTACCAAAAATCACATATATTTGAATGTTCATTGCAGCACTATTCACAATAGCAAAGACATGGAATCAACCTAGGTGCCCATCAATGATGGATTCGTTAAAGAAAATGTACATATATACCACGGAATACTACAGAGCTAGGCAAAAGAATGAGATCATATACCTTGCAGCAACACAGATGCAGTAGGAGGCCATTATCCTAAGTAAATTAACACAGGAACAGAAAACTGAATACCACATATTCTCACCTATAACTACGAGCTAACCATTGGGTACTCGTGGATGTAAATATGGCAACAATAGAAACTGGGGACTCCTAGTTGGAGAAGGGAACAGGGCACAGGGGCTGAAAAACTAACTATTGGGTACTATGCTCAGTATCTAGGTGATGGAATCATTTGTACCCCAAACCTCAGCATCATGCAATGTACCCCTGAATCTAAAATAAAAGTTGAAAATAATTAATTAATTAAAATTAAAAAGCAAGTCAGGAGACCAAAAAAAAAAACAAAAGACATATTTCCTCCATTGTTTGCCCAAAATAATGTCTAAAATGAAGGGGGAAAAAAGGTATTTGTAACTGTCAGTGGCAGGCCTGAAGGAAGCAACGTCAAACCAATAATGATTTTTGAAACCACCTGGAGATGGCAAATTGATTTCACCTCTTGTGCAGTGGCTCCCTAGAGTGCTGTGTTAAAAATGACCCTGAAGCTGCTTGCACACTGCATGGAAAAGTGTGTGGAAAAAAGTGCATGGAAAAAAGACATTCATAAGCAATGTCTGCCAGGAACAAAGAGAGAGGAATAGTAGCTTCTATGTCATAAAGTTACTACTCCTATCCTAGGGGTTCAACTTTAGCAACAACTACTAAAGACGCTTACTATGCTGGAAACTTTACGTATGGAAATATAGTGTTTAGCAGTGCCGAATAAATATATATCAATCAGAAGAAAGCAGGAAATTTGTTCATTTGAATGGATAGATGTGTATAGGTTAACATCCCTGTAATGCTGGTTTTTTAAAATGAATATTGTTGTTCATAATTAATGCCTGATCAATTAAATAATGAGCTGAATCAGTCAGTCCAAATAAACTCATAATATCAGAAAGTGTGTGGCAGGCTACTGATTGCCCTCCAAAGTCTGTTTCCCCTTCTATAATAACAGAATGTTAGCTAGGCAAGAAAACACTTAGCTATGCTTTTCACAACATCCCTTGTGACTAGTTGTGGTAATGACTAATTCCATTTCTTTCCAATGGAATGTGAATTAAAATGATATGTGCAAATTCCATCTTACTTACTTCAAAGAGAATAACTTGTCCTCTATGTACCTTTCCCCTTTATACGAGCTGGAATTTCAAATGTGGCAGTGACTGTGTTTCAAATCAGCAATCAAGAGCAACACCCCAGAAGGTGTTAATTCATTTAATTATTTAATTAATTAATATAAATTAAACAGGCCTATGTCCGTTAATGGATGCACAAAGCAGAGCTGCCCTGGAAGCTTGGACCATTCACCTCTGGACTATTATTTTAGATAAAAATAATTTTTCACCTTGTTTAAGCATCTATCTTTGGGTATCTTTTTATTCCAGCAGCTTTCACCCAAAGCCTAACTAGAGTCATAATTAACAGGCAGTAGGAAGTGTAAGCAAAGAGTCAGGAAAATGGTGACGGAGAAGTCTAGTGTATTAGTTTGTTCTTGCCTCTATATGAAGAAATATCCAAGACTGGGTAATTTATAAAGGAAAGAGGCTCCTCAACTCAGTTTCCCATGGCTGGGGAGGCCTCAGGAAACTTACAATCATAGCGGAAAGGGAACCAAACATGTCTTTCTTTACATAGCAGTAGGAGAGAGAGTTCGTGCCCAGGAAAGGGTGAAGCCCCCTATAAAACCATTAGATCTCATGAGAACTCACTATTACGAGAACAGGATGGGGGAAACTGAGCCCATGATTCGACTATATCCACCTGGTCCCTCCCATATGTGGGGATTATGAGAACAACAATTCAAGATGAGATTTGGGTGGGGACACAGCCAAACCATATCATCTAGCAGACCTAGCAAGGTCCCTGTGTGGTCAGTGGGATTCAGGAACATAAGGCAAAGCCCTGCAAGGTCTTGAACGATAAAAGGACTTGAGCTCTGAGTAATGTTGAGCACAACTCACCTAACTAAATCAGTACATTCAGCCAAGAGGACAACTAATAGAACCAGGCTGGGCATGGTGGCTCATGCCTCTAATCCCAAACCTCTGGGAGGCCATAGAGGGGAGATCACTAGATCCCAGGAGTTTGAGGCTATAGTGAAATGTGATTGCACCACTGCACTCCAGCCTGGGTGGCAGAGTGATACCCTGTCAGAAAAAGAGAAAAGAGAGGGGCCAGTTACTTAGTCAGAGTAGGATAAGCAGGGAGGCTGTCTTGAGGCTAAGCTCTCTAAATTGTTTTTGTTAATAATTCTCCCTTGCTTACTAGTTGGGTTGGTCTCAGAGATTGGGCACGAATAAGGCTATAGATGGGAGTTAAGACATCCTATTTGTGAAGTTTGCAAGATCTTGTGTCACTATTTAAATTCTTGTAAAATTTTCATTTTGGTTCATATCCTCGTATCCTGCCACCTTACCCACCAGCCACCTCTACTGGGCCTGCTCTGAGGCTTCCAGTTCAAATATCCTTCCCAGTCTCAGGGCCTTTTGAGCTTAGATGGACCCTTGGTCAGCCAAGGCAAAGATTCCTAGGGTGATACTGTGCTTTCTTTCCCTTATCATCCACTTGAGACAAAAATGATCTATAATGAATTTTAAATTGAAAATGTATTTGTTGGTCACTTATTTCTTTGCAAATCTACTTCTTCAATCCTGTTCTATTCTTCTCAGTGACATTATCCGTTCCAAATTCTTCTCTTCCAGCGCCCCCCGCCCTCCACCAGCACCATAACCATATCAGAAATACTTACTTCCTGGACCATCCTCTCTGACACTATCTAGACAGGTCTCCTAAGAACTTCTTAACTTATCTTCCTAATTTAAATCTCTCCTTCCAGCCTAAGCTATACCTGCCAGATTATTCTTCATAAAATGCACATTATATCATATTTTTTCCTCCCACCCCTCCAAAATAAACCTCACACAACTATCCATTTCTTCAGAAGATTATAGCCAAAGTTTTAATGTTTTTGAAGTTTAAAACCCCTTTAAAACCCAAAGTTTAAAACTCTCTACACATCCTTCCAGCCTTGGCTTGCCCCATTTTTTCACAGGATCAACACAAAAGCCCAGTGTAAACCAGTTCCCCTAACTTTAGACCCCAAACTGTGAGAAAATGAGTTTGGTGTTAGTTTTACCCTGAACTTCATTGTCTGACCTTTGGGGAAGTTCACTCTAAGTCTACCGCCTAAGCCTTCATATTTTATGGAAAATCCTTCTCTTGTGAGACACAAAATTGTAAAATAATGACAGAAATTTCTACCTTTTATTAGATTAGTCACTGTGCCCACTGTCTGTGCAGAATTTGGACTTTCAATAATAGTCTCCTGTATCACCGTACAAAGTTATTTTACTGAGGCTTTATGGGAGGATGACTTTTATTTACTCTTTTCAGTGTGAAAGGGTGTTATGATCATATTCTGCCCTGTTGACTGTATGGTGGACTGTATTCAGGTTATCCTCTCTATTAACTTTCCTTATCTTTGTGGCTCCTAATCTCTGTTACCAGCTTCCATCAACAAAGTCAAGCTGCAGAAAATAAACTACAGATAAGGCTCACTGCCGTGGTAATAGGGTTTTCACTGCTTCCCTTAAATTTTCTATTTCAGTAATTCTTACTGCCAGAAATTTCTTTTTGATGCTCAAGTCAGAAAATCCTTTGATGAAAAGCAGCAACTTACTACATTAAAATATAAAAGCTAGCAACTTCTTAGCACCTTATTTTTTCTTTTGGACTTTACTGCCTTTCACATATCAGTGATTTTTTTATCTTTCAGTTACTCTTCACACATATATACTTAAGGTGTATTATTTCTATTATTTGTGCTTGATCAATAACTTATTTCACTGAATTGTTTTGAGAGATCAAGATTTTCTTTATCTTATAATATCATAAAGACCCTATAAGATAAATCCATTGTGTATGCAATATAGCATTTCTTGTTCTTGTTATCAACAGCTTTAATGCATTTATTAAAATTTTAACTTAAATATCCATCTACTCTCATTCCTGTGTCACCTCTACTTTCTTAGATGGCTGAGGACTGAGATAAGCTGTGGAACTGCTAAGGCTTTGTGTTTACAGCAGTCTTACAGGGCCCGCTTTGTTCTACTGAATTATGTTGGAAGTTGCTTCAAGATACAGCCAAGGGAATCACACCATGCCATGTTACTTCTCCTCCAGGTTCACCTGTTCTAAGTCACCCTAGTAACCCAACAAGAATGCCCTTGATACACCTGAAATCCAATATGCCCCTCATTGAACTTCCCATTATCTTCTATCACACATCTGCTCCAACTCTTACTCCTACTAATATCACCCTAATCTGTGGTCTCCAAAATAAAAACAATCCTGGTAAGTGCAGTGGCTCATGCCTGTCATCCCAGCACTTTGGGAGGCTGAGTTGGGTGGATCACTTGAATGAAGCCAGGAGTTCAAGACCAGCCTGGCCAGCGTGGTGAAAAACCCTGTCTCTGTTAAATATACAAAAATTAGCCAGGCATGGTGGCACGCACCTGTAGTTCCAAATACTTGGGAGGCTGAGGCACAAGAATCCCTAGAACCCAGGAGGCAGAGGTTGCAGTAAGCTGAGATCACGCCACTACACTCCAGCTTGGGCAACAGGGCAAGACATCTCAAAAAATAAGCAAACAAAAAAAAGCAAACTTTAGACTAGTATTCAAGCTCATCTTCAATCTGGTTTCACCTACATTTCCAGCATTATTTGCCTTCATGTGTCATACACTCCTGTCAAACCAAACGATTGGTTATTCTTCCTTCACTTATATTCCTTAATTCTAGTTCCTTGTTGCACCTTCAGAAAATAATTATGTTCTCTCTCCCCCAGTAGGATTTGGAATAGTCCAAATCCTATTCATCTTTTTTTTTTTTTTTTTTTTCCAGATGGAGTCTTGCTCTGTTGCCAGACTGGAGTGCAGTGATGTGATCTTGGCTCACTGCAACCTCCACCTCCCGAGTTCAAGCAATACTCCTGCCTCAGCATCCTGAGTAGCTGGGATTACAGGTACGCACCACCACTCCTGGCTAATTTTTTGTATTTTTAGTACAGACGGGATTTCACCATGTTGGCAAGGATGGTCTCAAACTCCTGACCTCGTAATCCACACACCTCGGCCTCCCAAAGTGCTGGGATTAGAAGCATGAGCACTGTGCCTGGCCCCTATTCATCTTTTAAAGTTAAATTCAAGCCCCTCATCTGAAACATGGCATTTTATAATCCTACATGTATTCTCCTTCAAACTCCTGTGGCATTTATCTGTATTTCTTACATGCATGCCACATTCTTTAACTTTGGTGATTTATGGGTGTACATTATTATTTATCTTATGGGACTGCAACTCCTTGAGGACCTAATCCATTTTCTTATGAAACCATCTTTTTCATTCTCCACAATGACTGACAAGTATCTTACACAGTAAAAGGGAAACACTTTCATGCATTTTCCTAATTACTTCATGTTTTAGCTCTCTACAAGTTTATATTATTTTGGGCCACTTTATAGGTGAGTAAATGTATGATCAGAAAAGTGACTTGCCCTTAAATATCTTCAAGAGCTATTTAAATGATTGAATGCATGATTAATAAGCAGACCACTGTACCTGAGGTTTGGAGGGGTTTTGTGCTACACAAAAGATATGCCTCATCAGCTGAGAAAATTCACAAGCACAACTGAGAAACAGGTCTGTTCTTGTCTTGTCTTTGTGAACTGCTTCCATAAAGTGGGTAAGTGAAACTACTATCTCACCTATGATTTGCTCCTGTGTTGAGACAGGTATCACAAAACCCCTACTGAACTGGTAGGGGTAAAGACAGGCATACACTTACATATGCAGCCAGGTTGGCAGTGATGGTTAGACATTATTCTTTTTGATTAAGCACTTTGAGTCAGCTATCAGTCAAGAAAGGAAGTGAACTCTCTTTTTTGCTGGAAGAATGAATGTGTCTTCCTAGTATGACTTAGGTATTTTCCTGATGATAGCAGATAGGTGAACTGACTGATAGCAGGGCTTGAGTTCAGCTTGATGAATGGGAAATTGATGTTTATGGTCATGCTCAGCTTTCTGATTGTAGATGCCAAACAGGAAAGCTTCTCAGTCTCTACGTTTGAAAAAGCATTACTCACAATGAGGGAAGAAAGGAAGGGGGACATTACCCGGCAACGGAAAATGCTCTCTTAGAATCTTCCTAGCTATCTCAGAGAGGAGTGTGGCTGGGAAATGGCACATCCTGTTCCTCAAACTAGAGATTTATCCATGAGCTCACCTAGTCCAATGCCATCATTTTACCATTGCAGAAACTAAGTGATGTGACTTGCCCAAGATTACAAGAAACACAGTGACCAGAGCTCCAATGTTGCTTTGAAAGCATAGAGTGGAAGAAAGTTGAAGAAGCTTCTATATTGATTATAAGAACAAGAATAGAACATCGTTCAAGCCAAACCCAGTGTCAGGGATACTTAACATCTCTTTTATGGAAAACAGCATGGGTTGTGGACAAAGACATGCAATATGTTTTCTAATTCTGCCATTCACTAGCTGTGTGTCCTTAAATAAAGAGGCTTCCTCATTTGTCAGAAGTGATTTTTGTAATTACTTTCTTTACAGGCTTGTACTAAGTATTACAAAAGATAAACCATTTAAACAAGGCCTGGCACATGGTAAGAGATCAATAAAAGTTGATGCTACCTTCAATTAGTTTAAAGTTTAAATCCAAAAAATAAAATTAAGAAATTGAAAGAGAAAAAGAAAGCCAAGAAATGTCAATTTCAATCAGTAGAGGTCTATAAAGACAATTTGAATCATATCCATTTTCTTGGACAAGTAACAGAGGATCTAAAAGAATTAATATAATATAAATCTGCATTAAGTGTTTAAGACATATGGACAGTCTAAACCTGGCCTTTTTCTCTTTATCCAGAGAACATTCTAGCCACAATAAAACTTGGAACATGATCAATCTAACATCTTCAGTAGGGTTTCTGGTGTGTGCATATTTTCACATAACTTGGTCTGACGGGCTCTCAGTGGAGTCTCTCACCACCTTTGCCTAATGGGCAGCAGCTGCCTGGAAACAATCTTTCCATATTACTCAACTTATCAGACCACAATAAAACATCTCTCCTCATTCTACCCTGGGACGACTATCTGTCCTTGCTATTTGTAATATTGACAGTCTGTTTTAGGGTAGTTTATCCTACACCAGGTGGATCTGCCTTTTTAGCGTTTTTGACTGAATAGCTAATTCTTCCCCGAGTTTATTTGAATTTTAGTTTGTTTCTTTATGAACAACACATTTGGATGTTCTAAACTCTTTTGGACTCCTACTTGGCGGCAATAATGAGAAGCAGCTGTCTGCCCTGGGAATTGGCACAGAGATAGTGGTGTCATCATCGATGGTTCAAAGCTTGTCATACTCATCTAGATGAACCTGCTCCTTTTGTTGTTTTATAGCCAGGTTTCTGATTCAAGCTCCAAATGAATTTTTATACCAACAGGTACTATTGCTTTTTCTACCATTCTCCCATTGGATAGACTTTATTGGATGTGGGGGAAAGAAGGCGAGTGAAATGGGTTTAGTCTTTGTATCTTTGTAATTTTTAGAAAGTTCAACCTTATATCATATCTATCTGTCTATCTATCTTCTCTTTATTTCTTTACCTCTCTCCAACTCCTAAAGTTTCAGAATGATCGTAATAAATTTCTGAGTCAATCTGATAAGGAAATAATTAATACTAAAAGAAAATATTGAGAGAAATGGCAAAAGTGATTATAAAAAGATCCCAATATCTGATGCCCTTGTGGCTCTAATTTTAATGTGTTTTCCTAGATATTTCCTACCCACTGTTGGAATTTAAAGTAGAGATGATAGTTATCAAAGATATTGACTCATAGATGTCTTTTCCTCTTCTCTACAGATTTGAGATTGAAGAATAACAAAATAAAATCATGTAGTAGACTCAAAGTTATCAATTCTCTCAAGCTCTGGATCTGGCCCTAACTGTGTGATCTTGAAATATACACACATACACACATGTGCATATTTTATGTGTATGGTGTGTGTGTATATATACATGTGTATGTGAGTGTACATAGATACCTAATATATGTGTGTGTGTATATATATATATATTTCTTTAAGTCATGTATAGCTTGAAAAAATATATGCCAAAACCGTAATGAAGATATTTTAGAGATAAATTAGAATAATTTAAGAAATTCACACGTGTAAAATCAGAAGTAATGCAACAAAGGTAAAAGCTTGTTGCATTTTAAACACTACTGAAACTTATAGCTGGATAAGGGTCTGTGTGGGAGAGACTAACTGGTTATTCATCAAACCCAAGTCTTCTTCTTCGGCTCAAAGTCAGACTGTATTTCCCAGCCTCCCTTGAAGTTAGAAGTAGTCATGTGACTAAGTTGGGGCCAATCGAATGTGAGTGGAGGTGAGGTGAACCGTTTCCAGGCTTGGCCCATAACAACCTTCACCACAGTCCTTCATTCTCTTACCCCTTCCAACAAGCACAGCCAGCTTAGAAACCACATGTTGTAGATCTATGAAGCCTGAGTTCTAGCATCACAGCCTGGGGAATGCTGCCTGCCAATTAAAGCACCTGTTTAGGACGCTATGAGCAAGAAATACACTTCTGTTAGGTTAAGTATGAGACTTGGAAGTTTATCTGTTAAAGCAGCAAGAGTAACAGATGGTGGACTTGAGGGGCAAGCTGCCAAGCTGCTGGAGGTAGAATTAGTCTAATTTTAGTTGGGAAGAGCCCAGTGCTGACAGTTAACTATGAAAACAGGTCTGTATGAGGCTTAGCCAAAGGCTGGTTGAAACATAATCTGGCCACATCAGCAGTGTCCACAGGAACAAATTCTGAAGTTCTTAGGGGACACTTCTGCCAATCCTACAGCCCAGTAAAGGTTCACCTAAACCATAGGTGAGTATCTCAAAGGATCCTGAATATCCCTTTTAAAAAAAGGTTTGCTTATGAAAATGTTCACTGTGGAATGATAATCCTGTAAATTCTAAATTAGGTGGAATTTTAACACTGGGAATTATCAAGAATGGTAGATCTCAGACTATCTCCTTTAATCTGAACTCAATTGTTTATATTTCTGTGAAGCCTTAGTTGATCATGGACTAAAATCATGCACAGCTACTAGCCAATATTTTTACTAACATTCTAAAACCATTGAGAATAAATTGAGAAACATCTCAGACAAAAGGTAAAAATAAACAATTTCAAGTTTAAATAATATCCACAAGTCAGCTAGTGGTAAGTCTAAACAGAAACCCAAGATTAAAAACAGTTCTTCTTCAAAATAAATTATCCTAGAGCTTCTTCTCTGTGTGAAAGACTCTTAAATGCCATTTAATATTTTCCACCTCATTATTCTCGAATGTGCAACCCACAGAACTTCTATTCAGTACATGTCCTAAGAAGTTATTTATTTTATAATAATTCAGTAACTAAGAGTCTAGCTCTTTCCTTTCTCTTTGTCTAAACTCTCCTATGTTTTACTAATTCTTGTGTCATTCCCTACATCAGATTACTAAAGATTTGATCCTTTGGCAGGGTCAAGCCCATAAAAATTAAAGCTAAACCCAGGGGAAAGACCAGGGGAAAAAGCTGGTGCTTTTAGCGTGACTGCCTGGTTACTACACAAAACCTGTACCAGATGCTACTCAAATGTCAAGCTATCACCCAGGCACACCACAGAAGCAATGACATGGAATTAATAACATCAGTGAATTATGATCAATAAAATTGAGTGAATACCAAAGTTTCTATTAGTATAATAACTAATGGCATCCAAATCTAATTTTTCCCTCAAAATTGCTCCAATTGGAGGATTCCAAATTATTCTAAACATAGTTCAGTATTATGACTGCC
Organism: Cacajao melanocephalus; assembly: GCA_963573385.1. Taxonomy (NCBI): domain Eukaryota; kingdom Metazoa; phylum Chordata; class Mammalia; order Primates; family Pitheciidae; genus Cacajao; species Cacajao melanocephalus. The sequence goes on along the minus strand of CAUYLG010053815.1, from coordinate 12,820 downwards.
ATATATGTTCCACCAGCTAAGGCCACAACTCCAGTGAGGACTTTGGCAATGAGACCTGTCCTGATATTGGGCATCCCTCCATGCTGCCCAATAAACATATTGCCATTATACCTTTTAGAGTTCATTGGACCTCCCAAGGTTATGTGTGGGGCACGCATTTTTGTAGTGTCTTTATGTTTTCTAAATAAATAACTATGAATACATATAAAATCATCTTTCATTTTAGTCTCCAAGAATCGTTTTAGTAAGTGTCCCAAACTGTCCCACTCAAAAATGAATATGCCTGTCCCTTGAGGGAGAAAAATAAAATACCCCTTTTTCTTTAACAAGGGACAGGGACACTCACTTCTGACTCAGAAGATTACAATAGGTACAATTTGTCATTTACGCTGAACAATTTCTGTATAACTAATGGCCGTGTGTGTGTGTGTGTGTGTGTGTGTGTGTGTGAAAGAGTCACGCTCTGTCACCCAGGCTGGAGTTCAGTGGCAAATTCTTGGCTCACTGAAACCTCTGCCTCCTGGGCTCAAGTGATTCTTGTGGCTCAGCCTCCCAAGTAGCTTGGACTACAGGTGCCTGCCACCATGCCCAGCTAATTTTTGTATTTTTCGTAGAGATGAAATTTCACTGTGATGGCAAGGCTGGTCTTGAACTCCTAGACTCAAGCGATCCACCCCTCTTGGCTTCCCAAAGCACTGAGAGTTCCTCACCCAGCCAGCTTTTGCTTTTTGATAATGGTAATGCTTTTCAAGTAGCACCCCTAAAAGAAAAACGATTAAAGCAGTGCATGCCATAATAAAGCATACAAAAATGATTTCTTCTCATCTTTGTGACTCAAAATAAATTTGCCATACAATCATATCTTCAAATGATAGATTTTGTATCATAACATCAATCTCTAAAACAATTGTCTTGTGAGGTCAGCAAATCATTATCTCTTGCCAATATCCTTATTTGTGATTCAAGTTTTCTAAAAAGTTGTTCAGATTAGGATAAAGACATCTCACTGAATTGCATGATAAATAGTGATAAAAATCTTATATCTAAATCAAATAATGTCTTACATTTACAGAGTTGATCTAGACCATCTGTCACTTAGTATTAGTTCCCCACAGGTTTAAAATTTCTGTCTCCATAGCAAACACATTTAAATGAGCAAAACATTTTTTCCTGTAAAACCCTCCTAATTGTAAGAGTTCTTCCTTTTGTTAAATAGAAATTGCTTTTAATTACTATATCTGCCTAAAAATTCTTAAGTTTCATGTTAATACTACAGTTTAAATTTAATATTGATACAACCTATACTATTCTACATGTCTTCTGCTTCTGATAAGAATTAAACTATTGTTTCCACCATAAATATCTCTTTGCAAGTCTACAATCTGGAGTCCAGGTTGAAATCCATCAAAGGAAGGCTTTGCTGATTTGTACTCAATGGGATTCTACCAGGTTCTTTTGCCAACTCTGATTTTACAAATACGCAAGCTGATGTTTATCTTCTGTTCACTACAGCAGTCTTACCCTTCTTAGACATGGATCCTGAATTCAGCATTAACACTGTCTTTCTAGTCTTGAGAATTGCCTGCTCATTCTCTCCTCTGAATACTTTGTCTTAAGTATGGCTTGATTTCTAGTGTATAGTCCAAGAGAATCAATCAGGACACAAAAGTAGACAGGCATTTATTCTTTTAGGACACGTGTACAACCTGTTAAAATACAAAGCTCTGACATTTCTCCATCAAATCCTGGTCACTTCTATCAGTAAGATCAGCAGTCTGGCTGGTGCATTCCCAGTAACTGTGCACTGGAGACTGCTGGTGTCCTCTGCACAACTTCTCCCTATGCAGTGCCCTGATGTCTGTTCTCATATGTGAGTGATATGACCAGCATTTGTCTTTTGATGGGAATGTATTTCCTCTTTTTAATAAACAGGCTAGCCTTGTTTTATCAAATGGAAAGAGAAAATGAACATCATAAGAGTGGAGGTGTTTAAAGTCGAACATCCCTTAAACAGGTCCCTAACATAAAATGAGATTTGTGATTCTTTTAAATTCTAATCAAAATGTATTCAGGCTGGGCTCAGTGGCTCATGCCTGTAATCTCAGTACTTTGGGAGGCCAAGGAAGGAGGACTTCTTGAGTGCAAGAGTTCAAGACCAGCCTGGGCAATACAGAAAGACTCCATCTCTATGAAAAATAGAAAAAGTAGCCAGGTAGTGGCACATGCCTGTGGTTGCAGCTTCTTGAGAAGCTGAGATGGGAGTATCGCTTGAGTACAGGCATTCAAAGTTACTGCGAGCTATGATAGCACCACTGTACTCCAGCCTGGGCAACAAAGTGAGATCCTATCTCAAATAAAAGTATTCATTTGCATCTACAATCTATAGGCTTTGTGACACACGTACAGTTAACTACCCTCAAATGTATATAATCCTGTGGAAAGTACCTTTCCTCAGGCCCTATGTCAATGCTATCATTGACTATAATAGACTTTTATATAACTCCTAAATATTACATCATAATGCGCCTGAATTCATTTTCTATTGCTATGTAACAGATTCCCATACATTTAGCTGCTTAAATCCAGACCCTTTTATTAACTCACAGTTCTGAAGGTCAGTAGTCTAGACACAGCAAGGCTGGGTTTTCTGTACAGGATTTTACAAGGCTGAAATCAAGGAGTTAGCCAGCTCTGATTTCATCTGCAGCTGTGTTCAAGCTCATTCACTTTGCTGGGCAGAGTTCAGCTCCTTGTGGTTGTAGGACTCAGGTTCCCATTTTGTAGTTGGCTGTCAGCTGGGGGAAACTCACAGCTCTTAGAGCCTGCCCTCAATTTTGGAACAAACAGTGAACCCCTTTATCTGCAAAGCCAGCAGTGGAAAATGTCCCTGGTGTCAAATCCTTTAGAGTCCCATGACTTTAAGGGCTCACCTGATTAGGTCAAGCTCACAAAGGATAATCTCTATTTTGAGGCCAATGGACAAGGGAACTTAGTTACACCTGCAAAATCCTTTGGTAGCAGCACCCATATTAGTGATTGATAGAATAACCACGAAATATGTGCATATACCAGGAACCAGGAATCTTGGAGGATATTGTAGAACTCTGCCTACCACAGTGCCAGAATGCTGCTTTTAAAATAATCTCCTTCTAGATGATTTTCCTCAGTACAGATGTTTCCTGTACTGCCTCTTATACTTGCTGATCATATAATTTTTCTATCGCTACTGTTATAAATGCCACTAAACTGGTGGCTTAACCATTACAAATGTATTCTTATAGTTCTGTAGATGAGAAGTCTGATGCAGGTGTTACTGGGATAAAATGGAGATGTCAACAGGGCTGTGTTCTTTTCTGAAGCTTTAGGGATAATATTTTCCTTAGTCTTTTCCAGCTTCTAAAGGCTGCCCACATTCCTTGGTCTCCTCCTATCTTCAAATTTAAGTTAAATGGTGGACTGAGTCCTTCTCATGCTACCGTCTCTCTGGTTGTCTGCACAAGGGAAAGGTTCTCTACTTTTAGGGACTCAAGTGATTAGGTTGAGCCTACCTGGGTAATCCAAAATACTTTCTCTATCTCAGGATTCATAACTCTAGCACATTACGAAGTCCCTTTTGCCATGTAAGGTAACATATTCACAAACCCAATAATCAGGGTAAGAATATCTTTGAAGGTCATTAATCTGCCCGCTACATATATCTTTCTAAAATAGATGCCTGTTGGTGTCTCAGCTCATCTCATTTCTCCTGTTGCTCAAATCATAACTTCAAAGACTAAAGAACTGTGGCTTAGAGAATGGTGAAATATATAATCAATGGACAGCATTTCCTAGAATAACGGATATTGAGCATAATGTAATGACATGCAACTCAACTGGTACATCAACATAGCCAGTCAAAGATAACAAAAAGTTGTGCTTAAGAAGAAGAAAATACAATTCAACAATCTGTGCAACTGAAATTATGAATTCCAGTTTTTCCTAAAGTGTGTGCCAGGGGAATTAAATTACTGTGGCTATTAAAAGTTGTTCCACAGGGAACCATGAGTATATACATTTGGGAAATGTCAAGGTAAGCAAAGGTAAACTGCTTCCTTCTCAGAGTCCATAATGTACATGCATTGAGTATAAGAGAGCAGAATGTGTTCTTATTTGACTGAAAAATAATGTTTTAAAAGAGCATATCAAACTTTAGGAAGTGGTGGAGTCTATTTTTCTGCTGCATCCTTCTGCTATGTTTTAAATTAGCCCTTCCTTCTTTTCTTCTTGGTTTCTCTTCTTTTTCCTCCTGGTTTTTCTTCTTTTTCCTCCATCCTTACTTCCTACCTTCATTCTTTCTCTTCTTTTTTAACCTGTAGTCATCTTATCGTGTAAATGTGACTTAAAATGCATAGAACAGCACAGTAGCCTTGTCCTGATTAAAATTAGAAATACAGAAAACTGTTAAGAAGTTCTTAATATGTTAAGACAGTTAAGAAGAATATTGGGGGCCAGGAATGGTGGCTCACACCTGTAATCCCAGCACTTTGGGAGGCCGAGGCAGGCAGATCACCTGAGGTCGGGAGTTCGAGACCAGTCTGACCAACATAATGAAAGCCCGTCTCTACTTAAAAAAAAAAAAGAAAGAAAAAGAAAAACAAAATTAGCCATGGGTGGTGGCACATGCCTATAATCCCAGCCACTCGGGAGGCTGAGGCAGGAGAATCGCTTGAACCCGGGAGGCGGAGGTTGTGGTGAGCCGAGATCGTGTCATTGCACTCCAGACTGGGCAACAAGAGCGAAACTCCATCTTGAGGGGAAAAAAAAAGAAAGATATTGGGGAAAAAGAAAATAAAAATGAGTTACAGAGAGAATGATGCTTATTGAACCTTGACAAATCGATCGTGTGACCCTGGTTTATCAGTTGCCATAAGACTAAACACTTCCTGAACAAAGGATTAGGATCTATTTCTTCCGTTTTACCTTCTCTTGTTCTTAACTTTATATTCTTTCCAAGTTTGTCATCTACTCAGTCCCAGTTCTTTGGAGTGGACTTACTGACCTAATAAATACACCACTAAGCTGTAAGGAAACTTTCTCTGTATACCATCACCAGGTGGTAAGGGATTCTGATTTACCGAGCATTCCAGATATCTTTAACCCAACCATAAATGCTAATGTTTTCTTTTCAGTTTAATAGTTGTTGGTACACTATAACTATTTTGATATCATTTTAAAACAAATTATCATAGTATGAGTCAATTCAAATATATGTTTATGATATACGGACAAATGTAAGACATAATAAATGACTCCAAAATATCATGTTTTTCCATTTGATCCAAGTGTCTCCTCCTTCTATGCCATTTTCTGCTCTGCCCCACTGTCTGCTTTTGAGTTACCCACTCTGTTTCTATTTGATCAGCCCTTTGTTGAATATCTTCTGGATCCATTTACATACTAGATTTCTCCCTCCTCTCTATCCATGATTTAACTCTTTGATGGCCCGACAAAATCCCTACCCAGAGACAGTCTCTGGTATGGACTGAAAGTGCTCTCTCTTCAGAAAAGAGAAGAGCAGATTGGTTTTTGTGCTTCATAGGGCCCATATCACTTGGTAGAGTCATATATGTTCAGCAAGTTTGAGGGAAAAGTTATACATATTCATGAAGGAGGTTAAGTCTATGTGCAATGGGTAAACATTAATGTAACACAACCCACATTCACTTTGGGATGGGGATTTAGCATTAAATTGAAATAGACTTTGTTTCTTTATGTCAAAAGATGAACTATGGGACACAAAGACAGTTTGTGCACAGCCTCTGTAATCTGGCTGAAACTGGCTTGAGGACTGTAGTTGTTTATAAAGAAAGAATATTTGTAAGGCCAGTCCTCTGTCCAAACAAAGTTGTAGTAGTCTCAGTTGTAAATTACAGTGAGGAGGGATCTGAACTTCTCTTGTAAGGGAGTTTAGTAAGAATGTGGTTGTTTTTTGCAGCCATAAGGATTTAGGTAGTTGTCCTGTCACCTAAGCCCTAAACCCTCAACTTGTCTATTTTGGTCTTCACAATACAATACTGTATTTGGTTCACACAATACAATATTAAAGCACATAAAAGAAGATCCAAATCAACAGTTATGCTATATTCAATAGATGGATGACTTGTATCAGAAAGATATCAATTTGTCCTCAAATTAATCCATATACTCAGTTAAATTTGAACCAAAGCTCTAACAAATTTTTTTGTGTGTGTGAGGAACCAGATAAATAAATAAATATTCATATGATAAAGCAATGGACCAAGAGTATTCAAGTTAATTTTGATGAAGAACTAATAGGTGTAAGGTCTTTTAGGCTGATGGACGCTGCCATGGATGCCATGTTAACCTCTGTGACCTGCACGGACACTCCAGAGGAGTACCTGGAAAATCTAAAGTAACTGGAAGACAATGAAAGAGGAAGAAATGATCAACCCCTGGGCCTAATTAACTTTGAGACATTCTCTATTGTATTCACGCCCTAATTCATAATGCCATTGGACTTTGTAACCGACCTTGGTCAACCTCCACCCTATGACCCCTCCCAGCTTTCAAAAAACCACCCTAAAGTGTAATTTTCCACTGCCCACCCCAAACCAATAAAACCAACTCCTATCCCACTGCCCTTTGCTGATGCCCTTTTCGGCCTCAGCCCACCTGCACCTGGATGAATAAACAGTCATGTTGCTCACACAAAGCCTGTTTGGGAGGTCACTTCATTCAGCGAGCACATTTTAACAATAGGGAGACTTATTTTATCAGGTATCAATACTTTCTTTTGATATTTAGTGATTAAGACTTCGAAATAAGTACAGACAAATTGATCGATGAATTAGGACAGAGAACCCAGAAACAGGTCCATGTGTATATGACAGAGGTGAGTAATACAAATCAATGGGGAAAGAGCAGACTTCTCAATAAATAGGTTGAAAACATTTATTATTTGCATAAAATATATTAGATCTCTATCTCACATTATATACAAATTAATTCCAAGTGGATTCAACTTCTAAAAGTGAGAATAAAATTTTTTAATTGTATAAATTACATGAAAATATAGCTATGATGTTGGTGTGGGGAAACCTAAGGCAGATAAGATGATAAGATAAGATATGATATGATGCAATAGGTAATGATAGGATAGATAAGATAAGATAAGATAAGATAAGATGAGTGAAAAAGGCCAACTTAAAAAAAAATGGAGGGAGTTTCCAAGATGGCCAAATAGTGGTAGTTCTGGAATGCAGTTCCTGGTGAGAGAGACACAGAAGCCGAGTGGTTTACACAGTTCCAAACAAGGTACCAGGTTCATTTTGTTGGTCTGGTTGGACAGCGAGTATAAACCAAGAGGGCAAATTGAGGCAGGGTGGGGCACTGCCCCACCTAGGAGGTATGTGCAACTGACCAGAGGATCAGGGACTCTTCCCTTCTCAGACTTTGGTTTAGATACTTCACTTCACCCAAGCCCTCCACGACTCGCAGAACAGGAGATCTTCACCTGGCTGAGAAGCCCCCTCAAGCTGCCTGAACATGGATGAACAGCAACTCCAGCAGTGCTGGGGTTGTTGGCACAGATCTAGATGGAAGCACTGGCTGATGCCAAGAATGCCCACAGGATGGAGCCACCCACCACCCAGAAAGAAAGGGAACTGAAAGCAGGGAATCAGGCAATACGGCTGGGAGGATCCCTCCTTCACAAAGCCCAGCAGGCTGAAGCCCTCTCACTTGAGAGTATTGCAGCCAACACATCAGTCAAAGCACAACCAGGAACAATCGAGTAGGGGAGGGCAGCCGCCATTGCAGAGGTGGGCCTAATCTTCCTGAGTAAACAAAAAATGCAGGAAATCTATGCAGCAGCTCCACTGAATCCATGGCAGCCCAGGAGTGCCTCTGCAGGTAGACAAAGGAAAGGCCGCCTCCCCAAGCAGCTACCTGAAATCAAAGCTAGATAAATCCAAGATGGAAAGAAACCAGCACAAAAATCATGAACCATCAAAGACCAGAATGCCTCACCCCCACCAAGGGAACACAACTCCTCACCAACAATGAAACAAAACAGGATGGAAAATGAGTTTGATGAATTGACAGAAGCAGGCTTCAAAAGGTGGGTAATAACAAACTTCTCTGAGCTATAGGAACATGTTCTAACCCAATGCAAAGAAACTAAAAACCTTGAAAAAAGATTAGACAAAATGCTAACTAGAAAAACAAGCCTAGAAAAGAACATAAACAACTTAATAGAGCTGAAAAACATGACACAAGAACTTCAAGAAGCACACACAAGTTTCAGTAGCTGAATCAATCAAGCAGAAGAAAGGATATCAGAGATGGAAGATCAACTCAATGAAATAAAATGAGAAGGCAAAAAAGAGAAAAAGGAGTGAAAATAAATGAACAAAGCCTCCAAGAAATATGGGATTATGTGAAAAGACCTAATCTATGCTTGATCAGTGTACTGGAAGATGACAGGGAGAATGAATCCAAGCTGGAACACACTCTTCAGGATATTATGCAGGAGAACTTCCCCAACCTAGCAAGGCAGGCCAATGTTCAAATACAGGAAATACAGAGGAAACCACAAAGATACTCCTTAAGAAGAGCAACTCAAGGTACATAATCATCAGATTCACCAGGGTTGAAATGAAGGAAAAAATGCAAGGAGAGCCAGAGAGAAAGGTCGGGTCATCCACAAAAGGAAGCCCATCAGACTCACAGCAGACCTCTTGGCAGAAACTCTACAAGCCAGAAGAGAGTGAGGGCCAATATTTAACACCCTTAAAGAAAAGAACTTTCAGCCCAGCATTTCATATCCAGCCAAACTAAATTTCATAAGTGAAGGAGAAATAAAATCCTTTACAGACAGGCAATTGCTGAGAGATTTTGTCGCCACCAGACTTGCCTTACAAGAGCTCCTGAAGCACTAAACAGGGAAAGGAACAACAAGTACCAGCCACTGCAAAAAAGAACCAAATGGTAAAGACCAAAGACGCAATGAAGAAACTGCGCCAACCAAAGGGTAAAACATCCAACCAGTAACAAAATGGCAGGATCAAATTCACACCTAACAATATTCATGTTAAATGTAAATGGACTAAATGCTCCAATCAGTAGACACAGACTGACAAACTGGATAAAAAATCAAGAACCATTGGTGTGCTGTATTCAGGAGACCCATCTCATGTGCAAAGACACACATAGACCCAAAATAAAGAGATGGAAGAACATTAACCAAGCAAATGGAGAGCAAAAAGAAGCAGGGGTTGCAATCCTAGTCTGATAAAACGGACTGTAAACCAGCAAAGATCAAAAGAGACAAAGAAGGGCATTACGTAATGGTAAAAGGATCAATACAACAAGAAGAGCTGAATATCCTAAATATATATGCACCCAATACAGGAGCCCCAGATATATAAAGCAAGTTCTTAACGACCTACAAAGAGACCAAGACTCCTGCACAATAATAGTGGGAGACTTTAACACTCCACTGTCAATATTAGACAGATCAATGAGACTGAAACTCAACAAAGATATCCAGGACTTGAATGCAGAGCTGGACCAAATGAACCTAATAGACATCTACAGAACTCTCCACCCCAAATCCACAGAATATATATTCTACTCAGCACCACATTACACTTACTCTAAAATTGACCACATAATTGGAAGTAAATCACTCCTCAGCAAATGCAAAAGAACGGAAATCATAACAAACAGTTTCTCAGACCATAGCACAATAAAATTAGAACTCAGGATTAAGAAACTAACTCAAAACTGCACAACTTCATGGAAACTGAACAACTTGTTCCTGAATGTAGACTGGATAAACAATGAAATGAAGGCAGAAATAAAGATGTTCTTCAAAACCAACAAGAACAAAGACACAACATACCAGAATCTCTGGGACACATTTAAAGCAGTGTCTAGAGGGAAATTTATAGCAATAAATGCACACATGAGAAACAAGGAAAGATCTAAAATCAACACCCTGTCATCAACATGAGAAACAAGGAAGGATCTAAAATCAATACCCTGTCATCAAAATAGAAAGAACTAGAGGAGCAAGATCAAAAAAACTCAAAAGCTAGCAGAGGACAAGACATAACTAACATGAGAGCAGAACTGAAGGAGATAGAGACACAAAAAACCCTTCAAAAAATCAATAAATTCAGGAGCTGGTTTTTTTGAAAAGATCAACAAAATAGGCAGACCACTAGCCAGACTAATAAGAAAGAAAAGAGAGAAGAATCAAATAGATGCAATAAAAAACAATAAAGGGGATATAACCACTGATTCCACAGAGATACAAACTACCATCAGAGATTACTACAAAAAACTTGATGCACACAAACCAGTAAATCTGGAAGAAATATATCAATTCCTGGACACTTGCACACTCCCAAGACTAAACCAGGAAGAAGTTGAAACTCTGAATAGACCGATAACAAGGGCTGAAGTTGAGGCAGCAATTAATAGCCTACCAACCAAAAAAAGGAAAGGTCCAGATAGGTTTACAGCCAAATTCTACCAGATGTACAAAGAGGAGCTGTTACCATTCCTTGTGAAACTATTCCAAACAATACAAAAAGAGGGACTCCTCCCTAACTCATTTTATGAGACCAACATCATTCTGATACCAAAACCTGGCTGAGACTCAACTAAAAGAGAAAACTTCAGAACAATATCCATAAAGAATATCGACACAAAAATCTTCAATAAAATACTGGCAAACTGAGTGCAACAGCACATGAAAAAGCGTATTCAGCATGATCAAGTAGGTTTCATCCTGGGGATGCAAAGCTGGTTCAACATATGCAAGTCTATAAACGTAATCCATCACATAAACAGAACCAAACACAAAAACCACAATTATCTCAATAGATGCATAGAAGGCCTTTGACAAAAGTCAACAGCCCTTTATGCTAAAAACCCTCTATAAACTAGGTATCGATGGAATATATCACAAAATAATAAAAGCTATCTACGAAAAACCCACAGTCAATATCATACTGAATGGGCAAAAACTGGAAGCATTCCTTTTGCAATCTGGCACTAGACAGGGATGCCCTCTCTCATCACTCCTATTCAATGTACTATTGGAAGTTCTAGCCAGAGCAATCAGGCAAGAAAAAGAAATAAAGGGTATTCAGTTAGGAAAGGAGGAAGTCAAATTGTCCAACATGATTGCATATTTAGAAGACACCATCGTCTCTGCCCAAAATCTCCTGAAACTCATAAGCAACTTCAGCAAAGTCTCAGGATATAAAATCAATGTGCAAAAATCACAAGCATTCCTATACACCAATAACAGACAACAGAGCCAAATCAAGAGTAAACTCCCATTCACAATTGCTACAAAGATAATAAAATACCTAGGAATACAAATAACAAAAGATGTAAAGGATCTCTTCAAGGAGAACTACAAACGACTGCTCAAAGAAATAAGAGAGGACACAAACAGATGGAAAAACATTTCATGCTCATCATGAGGAAGAAACAGTATCAGGAAAATGGCCATACTGCCCAAAGTAATTTATAGATTCAACGCTATCCCCATCAAGCTACCAATGACCTTCTTCACAGAACTGGGGGGGAAAAAACACTCTAAACTTCATATGGAACCAAAAGAGAGCCCTCATAACCAAGACAATTCTAAGCAAAAAGAACAAAGCTGGAGGCATCACGCTACCTGACTTCAAACTATACTACAAGGCTACAATAATCAAAACAGCATGGTACTGGTATCAAAACAGAGACACAGACCAATGGAACAGAACAGAGGACTCAGAAGCAACACCACACATCTACAACCACCTGACCTTTGACAAAACTTAATAAAACAAGCAATGGTGAAAGGATTCCTTGTTTAATAAATGGTGTTGGGAAAACTGGCTAGCCATGTGCAGAAAGCAGAAACTGGACCCCTTCCTGATACCTTATACTAAAATTAACTCCAGATGGATTAAAGACGTAAGCATAAGACCAAACACCATAAAAACCCTAGAAGAAAACCTAGGTAAAACCATTCAGGACATAGGCACAGGCAAGGACTTCATGGCTAAAACACCAAAAGCAATGGCAACAAAAGCCAAAATAGACAAATGGGATCTAATTAAACTCCAGAGCTTCTGTACAGCAAAAGAAACAATCATTAGAGCAAACTGGGAACAAACAGAACGGGAAAAAATTTTTGCAATCTATCCATCAGACATAGGGCTAATATCCAGAATATACAAAGAACTAAAACAGATTTGCAAAAGAAAAAAAAAACATTCAAAATTGGGCAAAGGATATGAACAGACACTTTTCAAAAGAAGACATATAGGAGGCCAACTAACATATGAAAAAATGCTCATTATCACTGGTCATTAAAGAAATGCAAATCAAAACCACATTGAGATACCATCTCACACCAGTTAGAATGGTGATCATTAAAAAATCTGGAGACAACAGATGCTGGAGAAGATATGGAGAAATCAGAACACTTTTACACTGTTGGTGGGAGTGTAAATTAGTTCAACCATTGTGGAAGACAGTGTGGCATTCCCCAAGGATCTAGAAATAGAAATTCTGTTTGACCCAGCAATCCCATTACTGAGTATACACCCAAAGGATTGTAAATCATTCTATTATAAAGACTCATGCACACATATGTTGATTGCCACACTGTTTACAATAGCAAAGACCTGGAACCAACCCAAATGCCCATCAATGATAGACTGGACAAAGAAAATGTGGCACATATACACCATGGAATACTATGCAGCTAAAAAAACAATGAGTTCATGCCCTTTGTAGGGACATGGAT